>JBCAUA010085648.1:0-10639 GCA_038406235.1 Peronia verruculata | reverse complement strand
GCGGTTGCACTATAACTGGTTACATGACTATACATATAACCTCTTGCGTGTGTACTACACAACATGATTCGTTACAAGGTTGTAGGAGTTGCACTCTTAGTCAGAAATATCTTTCTTGAAAAATTTATTGAAAATAATATCATTTTTCAGGACTAGAAATCTAATAACAGTGGAGTCTTTTATTTAAAGCTGCTGATGCAAATTATATAGGGCGGGCACTTTTCCAACAGGATTTGGTGATATCAGGAAATGTTCATGACTGTTTATGCTCTCATGTAAGGAGAGGGCACTTTTCCAACAGGGTTTGGTGATATCAGGAAATGTTCATGACTGTTTATGCTCTCATTTTTATGTAATGTTAATTTATCTAGAACAGGTTTTCAGTTCAGATATAGAACCCCTTTTTTTTCTGCTTTGCATGTATGTATGTTTTATGTGAATGCTTTCTGTACTGAATTTTTCTGCCACTCACTGCTTTCATTTTATTTAAAGAGTGTTCTCCAACAAAGTGATGCAGTCACTGATGCTCTGAGAGAGGAAAATGAAATTTTAAAGAACCAGGTCCAAGATCTCACAGAACAGGTCCAATCAAAAGGAGAGGCTGATGATGCCATTATGGTGGCAGTAAATCAAAAAGTAGATGAGTGGCAGGCAAGTAAAAGACATTAACCTCTGATCCAGTTTATTGGTTACTTCGTAAGATTCTGGTCCTAATCTGCATGCAGGAATTGTGTTCAAACTAGTTCTACCCCTTTTCTATATGAGAGATGCTTCAAAATAATATTCATGACACAATAAGAGAAAAAAAAAATATGCATGGTTATGGGGGGGGGGGGGGGGGGGGAACTGTGAAAGCTTGCACTGACAATCTGCGTAATTGTGAATATATCCGGCTGTAGAGTGGTCACCCAATGCCCATCACTTTGGAGGCTCCAGTCATGGTCAAGTGTTTTATGCACCATTATTTGCCTATATCCGGTGAAATAATGATGATCCACCATTGCATATAGCAAGCAAAGGGAGCCAAGTCCTGGTTTACAGTAGGTCTGGCCATTCATTGAATGACCATGGATCAAGAACATTAGAATAGACATACTGATTTTTTTAATACTATTTTTACACTCAGAAAAAAAAAATGACTTTTAAGAGACAAACAAGAACTCAAAATTGTATTGGGGGAGAGGGGAGGGGGGGGGGGCAAAAAACGTATTTCAGAACACAACCACCCCCCCACCCCCACTCCCCTTTAAATGAAGACTGATAACACTCCAGTGTAAATTGAATTCACTTTAAGTTCTGCATTCCTTGGTTACATGTTCACTGTCTTTGTCATTCCTCGTTCATTTGAATTATTAATGGGTATCATCCTTCCAGGAAATTATGCAAGAAAAAGATGTGCAGATAGGTGATCTCCAGGAGCAGCTCTTTAAACTGAAAGATCAGCTTCTTGCTGCTAATATGGATTCTGATAAAGCATCTGTTTCTGCACTGAGTGAGGTATGTTTTATGATCACTCAAAAATAGTCACTACTCAAGAACTGAACATTGTGTTTTTTAAGGCTAGATACATGTTGACAAATCAATCTGAATTTATTGAGAAAACTAAATGACAACACAGTTTAGCTACTTGCTGCTTTTGTCCCTATCACAAGGATGTAACAGATTTTGTACGACTATATCTACAGAAATCTGGAGATCAGTTAATTACAGCTGATATTCAAAACTTTAAATCTTAAATGCTATAATTGAACCTACTTACTAATCACTTTTTCTTACAGGTATTAAAGGACAAGGACAAACAAATTGCAGAGCTCACAGAGAAAGTGGATCAGTACACTTCAGAAATGGAAAAAAATTCAGCAATAATAGATGATCTTAACAGTGAGCTGCATAAAGGTACTTTCTGTTTGAAAGCAGTTTTCCACTTTATAGCACAATCCATTCAGTGGGAAAGCTGTAAAGTAAATTCAAATAATTTTGTAGAAACTTATTTCCCCACATTTTGATCTCTTTGTTTTTGTGAACTGTTTCACATTTGTCACTCGTTTTCTCCCCCCTATGGGGGCCTGAGGTATAAAAGTAGATTCTTTTTTCCTACCTGCAGGCAGTGAAAGCCCACCATCAGTGGGAAAGCTCCCATGTAATGCCATCGGCAGCATTCCAAGCATGACATTTCTTCTCTCTCCCCTTGCTCCTGTTTCCTGGGCCCCTCTCTCTCCTCTTTTATTCCATTAAGTGTAAATGTAACTTCCTGTGTTTGGCACAATGCGGCCATGATTGTGCTGCTGTGCCATTGGACCTCAACACTCCCTTTCTTTCTTTCTTTCTTTCTTTCTTTTCTTTCTTTCTTTCTTTCTTTCTTTTCTTTCTTTCTTTCTTTCTTTCTTTCTTTCTTTCTTTCTTATTTGCTTTATTTTTCTTTCTTTTCTCTTTCTTTTTTGTTCATTTTTCTTTCTTTTATGGGTTTTTTTTCTATCTTTCTGTCTTACCTTCTGTCTGTCTTTCTGTGTCTGTTTTAATTTTTTTTTCTTTCTGTCTGGTTCTTTCTCTTGTTTGTTCTGTGTATGTTTCTTTCATTCTTTCTTGTCTTTCTTTCTTTTTTTCCTTCTTTTTTTCTTTCTTTTTCTTCCTTTGTTTGTTTGTTTCTTTCTTTCCATTTCTTTTTTTTTGTTTCTTTCTGTCTCCCTTTCTTTCTTTTCCTTTTCCTTTTCAGTTAACCTAGAACTAGCAAAATAATCATTAATAGTGTTGAAATCAGACATTTTTGGATAATTTTAGAAAAATGGGAAAAACACGTTCATTTCACCTTACCTCAATAATAAAACTAATCAACTAAACAAACACACACAACAATAAGTTGCAGATAAAAGAAGAACAGCAAAATGGCCTCATGAGAATGTCAGGTATTTATTGTTTTCAAGATTAGCCTAATGTATTGAACTGCATTGATGTGATAAAAAACAGATCTAACCAAGACACTAAACCTGATCAAGCAATCAACAATATTATTAACCTTGATGTTGCTGTGTGGACCTACTATGAATACTTGACAACATGGTCCTGATTTAGGTCCCCCAACATCGCATACAGTCCAACTAGCTGGTAATAGATAGAGTGGGTCTGTGACTGACCAGCCTATCAGCCCATCATGCGCAGGTATTTGCATCATGTGCAGATAAACTGTGTAAGAGGTCAACAGTAAAGTGAGGGGAAATGGTATTTGTGCACTTCAAATCATCAAAATTCCTCAGTCAACTTTTATTACCGCCGGCTGAAAGGTATCCTAATTTTTTTTAGCTTAAACCAAATAACAAGGTTCTGGACAATTTGTGGGGAACACAGGAAAGTTTTTTTCTTCTCCTGTCAAGTTACCCATTTCATAGTTCCACTGTTTGTGCCCGAAAGTGACGATTTGATTCTAGAAATGAACAGATTGCTCATATCATTATCAATGATTATTCATAAGAAACCGGTACAAGAAATAGTTGTAAGACTTTCCTCTTTTCAGAGGTTAATGTCCTGTTCTTTTTAACAGTGAATAGGCAATTTGATTAACATCAACAGAGTATACTGTTCCTCAAAGCAGTTTGTCCTGCTGTTTTGTGATAGAAGTGGAAGAAGTGTGAAACAAGCAAATTATTGGTAGCTTTTTAAAGATAATTAATGTGACAATGAAAAAAAGTGTAGCTTATCTCAAAATAATGCAGTGGATCAGAAAACAGAAGTTAGACAAGATGATTTGGATATATGTCAGTCTTTATGTAACTGATATCTTAGCTAGTAACTTAACAAAAAATGTGGGAGAATTTTTGAGCCAGTTTCAGTGGGACATCAATAGACTGTCAAATTTATAAATGGAAAAATGACACATTTTGCAAAATTATTATGAGGAAATACTTGGATTATTATTATTATTCGTTTCTTTTTTTTTTCATTTTTTTCATTGTGTACATGTGTATGTGTGTGCAGTTGGGAGGGGGGGGGGGGGAGGATGTGTGATAAATTTGACTTGTTTCATGCTAGTTTTTAGTGTAGATAGCACAAGAGTATTAAAAATAGATAATAAGATGCTGTGAAAATAAGTTCATATTTTCTATTCCTAGATAAAATGTAAATAGAATTGGTAGATTATGCAAATGAGGCAGCGGCAATGGACCTTGATAAATGCAGCATTTGCTTTGCCAAGATATGAGAATGAACAAAAATTTTAGATTCCCAACTTGATATTCTTTTTGTTTCTCTTAAATTTGCCTTATTCATATCATATTCATATTGTCAAGTGCCTGCGTTTGTTCATAATAAAAGAGCATGAGGCCTCAATAGTATGGCTCTTCTGTGGGACTGATGTCACGAAAACAATTCGGTTATAAGCATTGCCCTCATTACTCTTTTCCGTTTATTATCTGCACCAAAATTATGATACAGTTTTGGCACAGGAATAAAATTTCTCATACCCTACACCTATTCTTGTAGGCAAAAAGAATACAAAAAGAAGAGAGGCAGTGAATGGTCAGCCACCATTTTTTTTCATCATTTAGCACAAAGTTGGTTTGTAGAGACAAGGAAGACCCAATACAACACTAAAGAGTGACATTCTTGGCAAATGAATTCTTATTGTGTCAAAATCAATATTATTCAGCCATCACTGTTTATTGCAGCATAGATCTAATGTGATTAGACAAGCTTATAAATCAAGTGTTTTGTTTTAATTTTTTGTGCACAGAAATGGTCGATATTTCTAAAAAAGAAAAAAATCAGAATCACCAGGATTAATTTAAAAACCAATTAAGTGTCAGGAGCACTCTTTCTTATGTTTTTCAATTTAATTTTTGTTTTCCATACAATTTCACTATATACTATCATTATTATATCTTTTAACTTCAGCGGGCTCAAGCCAAGGAGATCGGTTACAAAATAAAGTGCGAGAACTGCAGATTGAGAATAAATACTGCAAGGACCAATTGAAACAGGCTGAGGAAGATGCAAGGAAGGTAACATTTCTTGAAGGATTTTTCTTTCGTTAGTTCCTTTCGTTTTACTGATCTGTCATCACATACAACAATCTTTCTTTTCAGGATCCTAATATGTTAAGCTTTACATATACTTTAAAGATGTTAGATTATTCGCTCGTCATAAAACATAAGTTCTCTTACTATGTCAGAGGCTACACATTTAAAGGCCTGCTATTCTATTTAGCAATATTCCCTTCTAGGATAGTCATTTTTTAACTGTAGTAAGACATTATTAACTGATCAAAATTTATGATTGTTTAGATGGTGCATCCAGGACTTCACAAATTCAACAAGAGAAAAAGACAATGAAGGCAAAGGAAAAGTTTGAAACCTAGTGCCCTAAGATTTTCTTTTTTTTTACATTTGCAGGCAGAAGAAGACTGTAGAGCAAAAGACAAAGAGCTGAGTGAGCTTTTAGAGAGGATGAGGCAGTATGAAGGGGTAAGACAAAGATACAAACTCTTACGGGGGGGGCGAGGTAACGGCATCTGAAACTTTCTTTTTGCCTTTGACCCTAGGTCATTTTACCATATCTATGTGCAATTGGTATGTTTGTCTGATCCAGAATAAATCCCTGGAAACTTGCTAGCATGTCTGGTTGTCATGTTTGCCATCTTGATTTTGCCCATTTTATCAAAATCTGTCTCCTCAGTTATTACAGACCAAATCATTCCAAACTTTGCATATCTAAGAAATGATATGAGGGACATATAGAACACACTGAAAAAAATTCAATATGCGCAAAATTCTGCAATTTGGCAGAGAGGATATCAAAGTAACCATGGGTCGTGAAATATGAAGCCCTCTCTCTGTAATGCCTGCTGGAGGGCTTCTTGAGTCTCAAATGTGACCTTTGCGCCTATATTTGCAATTTAATAAGCTAATATACAAGGGCTGTTAAGAAGTAATGAGGAACACTTAGAATACTTTCTTGTGGCCAAAAATCAGCATCAGTAATGAACACGTTCTATCATTATGTCAAACATGGCTACCTCATTGCAGAATGATCCAAGGTAGAAGTGATCAGGATTGTGTGATTTATATATGCAAAAGGACAAAAATCCAACTACAATCCACAATGAAGCTGCCTCCACATATAGTAGGAATGCAATGAGCAAAAGCCGGGTCTGTCCTGATGCAACTTGATCGATTAAGAGGAGCTGTGTGCCACAAGAGGCCAAGACTTCTGACCAAGCATGACAACACAACACCCCACAATGATAAGCAACTGATGGGATAAACTACAGATGTGAGATTTTACCACACCTACTTCATCATCCCAACATGGCTTTATCAGACTCATCTGTTCTGGGCCCTTGAAGTGCCATCTTGAACGGAAAAAGTTTGGCTGTGATGACGACCTCACTGATGAAATGTGAGATTGGTTCTTATCGCTCGTCGCAAATTTCTTCTGGGAGGGTATCTGTTCTCTGGCTCAGCGGTGGCAAAAATGTGTTGATCTCAAGAGAAACTGCATTAAAAAGTAACGAAAGAGTGACAGGAACTCTAGTGTGAGTTTCAGATCTGCCTACCCTCCCACATTACACAGGAGCGTCCCGCATTTCAGCTCAGTACCGTGCCTTCCCCCACTGTGAATATGAAATCCCGCATTCGGACTAGTTTGGATATTTTATACTAGTTTTTCGGCATTTCATGCTTTGACATCGTTCTGAATGCTGTCAGAATATTTTTTTCACTCACAGTCCAGCAAGAAAAGTGCATTCTCCCATTTCTTTCTATGGGCAATGGCCCTGCCTGCTGCCATTGCCAAGACGTGTCTGTAGACCAACTGTACATGATGTAGCCTATTCCACACATGTAGTGTTATGTGTTACACCCAGCCTGTCCCGCCCCCAGTCATTCATGATCTGATCATCGCTTGGCCTGCAATCACTTTGTGTCGTCGGTTCCCTTTTGAACCTAAACCTGTGATTAACAGCGGTGTCCCATCCTGCCCATCGGTTTATGTTTTTACTTTCAGTCTGCTTGTTGCCGACCATGATGTGAATGATGTAGATTCATCCTGGGATCTATCACTCAAAAGTTTGATGCCTTTATGCCTATGTCATGGGACGGAAGACGATGGTCTTCCCATAACATGCATCATCATGTAAGCCTAACTGGTCTTGTCTATTTACTCAACGTAGGAGGGATGAAAAAAACAAAAGATCAAGTCTCAGGAATTCTGACATAATTTTGGTTTGAAATTTGACCAGTCTGCCATTCTGTTTGAAAAAACCCTGCAATGCCAGCACTCGTGACGGAAGTTGTCTCATTCATGGGTTATTTTCTGTCTATGAAATGGCTATTATACATACTACTTTTTGTGATAGCTATTACTGTCACTGCCAGAATTGAACCACTTTACTGCCATGCATCAGTTATATTCCAGTCAGTTTCCTCTTTCCATCCACTGCTATCCCCCATCCGCACTCAGTCCCACCAACTGTGTGATCCCGCCAGCACTGTTCTCTACTTTTCCAAGGGAAATCAGAGCCGTCAAGAATTCATTGTTCAATATTATAAAGTAGTAATTGTTACATGCAGAAGCAGATAGATGTGAACTGCCCATCATTGGTTGAAGCTTTGGACTGGTCAAAGGGAAAGCGGGGATGTTGGATGGCGGGCTGGCTGCGAACCCACCCACCATCATGTACTTCCCTTCCCACCCTACAGTGAAGTGGTAGCACACCTCCCCCAGAAATGTAACAGGATGGCACAAAAGAATAGAAATTCGTGCAATGAATTTTCTAAATTTATGTGAAAGGTGCAACATGTACTACATCTATACATGTACTGAGTTAAAGTAAAACTGTTCACTATGTTCAATAACTGTTCAATAGAAGCTTATTTTGCCTTCCACACTATGGCAAATGCCTCAAAAGACAAACAAGTTCATGTTTTCATGGACTATATTTTTTATGTATACTGTGATCCATCAGCAACACTTTCACCAAGACTGTGGGCGAGTCAAGAAATCAATTCCAGAACTACCAACTCTTGTAAAAGTCTTCACAGTTGCTTTGGCCAACGGTTCCGCTCTCCGTCACCAAACATTCTTGTTCCTAAGAAAACTCAACAACCACCAGCAACTAACAAAGCTGAAACTGAACGCAAAAATTTGCAGACAAACAGCCCCTATCAGGCCAGTGGAACTTACGAAGAGGAAGAGATGAACCGAAACAATTGAGAGATGCAATACAGGGCAAATCAACATTGAGAAAGATGTGAAGTACATGAGCTTCAAGCTTTTTTAACAACTTTGGGTTTTTACAACACTTTTATACCTGAGACATCTTTTCTTCATAAATCTATCCTGCACAAAGTTGTATTCCCACCTCCTCCCTGTTGGTGAGCATGGCCAACGTGCATCATGTCGGCCCAATTCTGAACTGAAGTTAGGGAAAACAATGCACGATGAACGAGAAAGGCGCCTCTTACAATACATTGCACAAATAGTAATCGGAGATGGGTTTAAAATTGCAACGTTATAAATTAGTTCTATTTTAATTCAATTTGGGGCAAAGCAGTTATTCTGACTTTCCACCGCTAGACACTGTGACGTCATGTCGGCGAAACATTGAGCTCCCACCTGAGGATCCAGGAAGGTTTGTATTTGCCACAATGTCTCTTGATCAGAACAAAGAATGCCTTGCTTCTTGCCGTGACGGATAATTCACTGTTCTATCTCCCGCTTCCTCCTCCTCCTCTCAGCAATTCAACTTTTGGCCTTCTCTGATGATCTAGCACCTTTTGATCACAAAGATAAAAGAAATGCCCAGCCACAGCTTTGTGAAGCATGTGGCCGAATAGTTTAAAAAGCAATGTCAGTGTTTGCTAGAGGATATCTGTGAAAAGGATGAGCAGTTCAGCAGATGGGCAAATTACATTATTTTTTCTACTCAGAAGTCTGCCACATTAACCATAGATGAATTTTGTGTTTGTGAATTGACAAGCTTTTCTTTATTTCTCTCTGCCACACTTCATGTAGAGGAATAGTGCATGTTCATATTTTAACATCATTATTTGTTTAATTATGTCATGGACATTTTTAAAAAAAATTAATAGTGCCTCTTCTTTTTTAATTTTTTTTTCTTTTGTTTTTTGTTAGAGCAAAGCAAAAACAACAACAACAACAACAACAACAACAAAAAAAAATGGATTTTACAAGGGTAGTTCTAGGTAAATTCAATAAGACATTCTCAAGATGAAGAATGAATCCAGATTTTTTTTTAAAATGTCACAGGTGAATCGAATTGATCATACCAACTTCAATTTCAGGGAGAGTATGGGTTGTCTGAAGCAGTTACTGAAATTAAAGAAGGCAAGAATCAAATTAAGATTCGAGAAAGGTTTGTACACTCCTTTTATCCACTTTTAATTTTAATCTGTTCTTTGCTTCTCATTTTCAAGAAAGACATTTTCTGCTAAAGATTTCATTCTATGAAAAAGATATCACTAATTTCCAAGAATTCTGCAAACCTGAGCGAAGAATGAAATCCTCCTACCTTGGTCATTCTCATCAGCAAATGATATGGTCGATGGAACAAGCAAAATATTATTCTTCACTTATTCTTTTCGTACAGAAAGGAAGAGAAATTCTGTTTATGAGGTTTTACATAGCAATGAATGATAGGATGGATTTGTCCAAAGAAACAATTTTTTCATGTCAATTTTTGGCTTATTTGTGCCATGTATAATACAACAACACAATGATCATGCGGTGCAGTATACAACAGTTCATTTCTCTTGGTTTTACAAATGTTTATTATGCAAGTGTATATGAGCAATCCTGTCAGTGAATAACATTTTTTTTTGCACATCGAAAGGTAAATAAAAATAGTGTCATCATCATATTATATGCTGCACTGATACTGCCTTTTACAGAGAAATTGAAGAGCTTGCCCAGTACATCAACAAAGCAGAACTGAAGATTAATGAAATCTTGGATGAAAATGAAGAGCTGCGTTACAAGATTGGCATGGATCCAAAAGAGCCCCTTGATTTGACAGAATTTCGCAAGAATAAGGCAATTAGACAGGAGGAATTAAAGGCTGTCAACTTCACATTGCAAAGAGAGGTAATGACAATGGCAGATTTTAAATTTAATATTCTATCGTCATATCATGCTTACATGGCATCACCACTCATGGTTCTGTAGATTTTATCATAATCCTTTTGTGCTATTGTTATCTACCTTAACTAAGTAGTGAAACTGTCTTGTATGTTTGTTTTCCTATTCCTCCATGTTCTTTTTCCAATATTATTGATTGGCTCAGCCTGCAGCAGCATGGTACTGTTGATAACATTGTCTTGTCATGTGATGCCAAGTATTTGGCTCATACGTGAAGACTCTTCCATGGTAGAAGAAATGAAAGGGAAGTTTATTCAAAATAGGTTTTGACATATGATCTGACGACTCTGTTCTTGTGTACTAAGAAGTCTTTTTCACCATTTCTGTTGATTTTCAGTGATGTAATCAAAAATGCATGGGTGTTTCTGGAGAACTATAGATATAATATTTTAGACTGCATTCTTCAAGAAGCTAAACTGTAGTTCTATTACAGCATATAGAGGGGGGGGGGGAGGAGGAGGAAAGGGGGGGGGGGGTTGTGAAACCCTGGTCT
>JBCAUA010085637.1:0-10640 GCA_038406235.1 Peronia verruculata | reverse complement strand
TGAATGTTACAGTTTTTCACAAGAATTTTGTTTTAATCTTAGACATGTAAGAGAGACCTGATACCCTTTGTCTTCTTACCCTCATTATTATTGTTATTTATTTCTGTTGTTTCAGAATGTCCACTTGAATGCTTGTGTGAAGATGCTGGAGTTGTTTGCTGAACAACCGGACTGTGTCTTAGCAGCGGAAACTGATGTCTTTGGAAAGCCCTTGGTGAAAGACACAGTCCTGAAGGTTCTGCTTCAAGACTTCGTCAACTTGCCAGCACTCCTAAGCCTCATATCAAAGCTGGCATCTTCATTAATCAATGTGCTACAACGCCAGCTCCAGGGTTACCTTACGGGGCCCCTCTCAGATGTGACCCAGGAGCTCCTCATGCAAGCAGAGCTCCTGTTCACAATATTTGGGCCGAACGTGCACTGAAAACTGTAGATGCACAGTCAAGGCGGGCACCAAATGCGAGCCCAGGATTTGTTGACAACAAGGTAAAATATAAAGTCAACAAAACAGGAGACTGGCTTGATAGTAAGCCTGACCAAAAACAGGACGAAATAATAGATTTTGCAGCACGCTTTGCCATTGATGGGAGGAGAAAAGAGAAGAGGAGACAGGAAGAAGTTCAAGAGCTTTTGATGAATAGAATTAGGGAGAGAGGACAGAAGAAAGACATGACTAATAGGAACAAGACTGAAAAAGTTATGAAAGCTAGCTTGGAATCGAGGATACCCCTCGACCTCCCTGACATTGATGAGAGAATCCAGGCAGTTGCTCATGAGCATATTATTTCACGTGGACAGCAGCTACTTCGGTGCACGTTTAAGCATGTGTGGAATGAGGAGGGTGATCTTGTAACATACAATGGACAAGTGCGACAGATTGCTCCCACTTCCCGTGACGTTACCATCGCATACAGGAAATGGACTGAGGAAAAGCAAGATGCAGTTGACAGCTAAATGAAACTGAGCTCCCTCCTTACAGATTTTTTGCTGGGAGATCTTGTTTTTAACTCAACACTACTTGCTCAATTTGCAAAGACAATGGACAATCACATTTGTGTCCCTGCCAATCGAAATGAGTCATAAGACGGAAAACTAACAGTGGAGATATGAGGCTCGAAAGGTAAAAATGACACCCACTATCGATTTGCAGTTTTTTGTTTTAAAGTCATCTCGGACATCTACTCTAATATAAACAGCAGTTTTTAGTTTGAAAAAAATGTGTTTAAATATTTTTTTTACAATTTTTTAATCGATCTGGGGGCCATGCGAAATAGGTCAATAGCGAAAATGACCTATATTTTCCATAAAACCCCTTAAATTTTGAACTGGCTGGACTCCTTTCATTTTTAGCGTTATAGACTATATATAGAAAGGGCAATCCCATCAACTTTAACCAGGATTCGTTGATATTTTTGGCAAAATGACGCGAAGAGAAGAATGAGAAGAACAGTAAACAATCGTGACCTCTTGAGGCATTGCTAACGCGCTTGGTGTTATTTGATTGGCTGACTCAGCAAGGGACGCGACTCTGAAATTAGCGTCTAGAACTGCAACGCTCAGTTCACTAGCAGACTTCACTAGCCGACGGTCACTTTTTTCGCGTGTTTATCAAATTCTTTATAAAAACATTTGTAGTGATTTGTGACATTCTGATAATATTATGGCTTCTCAAGCTGCCACCATTGCTCGGAAATTGAATTTTGCTTTGGACTGCAACGTTGCCCCCAGTGCAGAAACAGAGGCTATGATACAGGATTTTTTTCAAAGTGGTAGCAGCAGCAGTGAGTCCGATGAAGAGGAGAGTCGTGTTCCAGGGACTTCGAGAAGTGCATCCTCTGTTGAATCAGAGCTTGATGACACCTTGATGGAGGAAGATGCTCATGAACACATGACCACGCCCTCTCAGGACGTGGATTATTTGGTGTCAAGAGAGGCAGACGAAGAATTCCATCGTATAAGAAATTTTAGATGTTGCCAGTCATCTAAGGCGACGACTGCTGGTTCATCACAAAAAGGATATACCAGCCAGTTCTCAGAGCAGGAAATTATCAACTGCCGTTTGCAGATGGCATCTTATTCAGAAGGTAACTGTCACACTTCTATGAACATCTTCCATCTTTTTTTTATTTTTTTAAAATTGTATGTATATATTTAGGTATAGATCTAGATCTCAATATCTAAGTTAAATGACCATTATTACTAGAGCTAGAGCTAGATCTATATCTAAATGTACAATATACTTTCATGAATTTTGAGATAGTATAGTATGTATAGATCTAGTTCAGTATGGATTAATAAATCTACAGTGAAGCTGTCCCTGAGCTGGCATACTTCACTTACCCATACCTCCTTTCTCAGTGATTAGTAAAGCTGTTCTGAAATTGCTCTTCATAAGTGTTGTATTATCAAAAAATGTCTTAGCATATTCAATTTATAAGGCTCATGGATAAAAGAGCAGTGTAATGTTCATTATTTGTGTGACTGAAATAGTAGATGTAGGCTCTAGATCAACTGAAAATTATAATTACAAGAATATAGCAGTTATGCATTAGGTTCGAATTCCTCGCTCCCCCACCCCTCACTCCTTCCCCCTGCCCTCTATCTTCAAGCAGAATTGGTTTGAAATTTTAATTTTTCTGCAATCAGTAATAAATGAAAATTAATTCCACAGATGAGAAAGACATTTTCATACTGGGCCTTTTTACTGGCTTGACTCTTCACACAGAGGAAATGACAAAAAGGCCCAAACAAAAGCGACAACAAGAATGTCAGCGGACACGTTTTGCTGAATTCAGGATAGACAACCGCGTTGTCTGCAGACAAGCCTTTATTTTCTTGCTCGGGTAAGATTTAAAGTAAAGCGAAATAAACTGACGTTTTGAATGATGATACTTTTTTTTATTACCATGTGCCATCTTTTGTAGCTAAAACATTTTATTTGTCTGGCCCACAGAATCCATAGTGAGAAAAATAAGGCTCATGCATTTCATTTATTGTTAAATGAAACTGTACACTTCAAGCTCTATGCCTCTCAATATGTAGCTTGTTCAACTTCTCTCTATTCACAGAATTAGTGTGAACAAATTTACAGCCCTGAAAAGGCACTTTTTAGAACATGGGAGAGAGCAGAGGAGGAAACATGCAGGAGGGAGAAACATCCTGGCCTATTCTGCTGAAGACACAATGACGGCCGTGAAATTTCTGACATCACTTGCAGAAGACCAAGCTGTTGGCCTGCCAGGCAGAATGCCAGGTTTAAAAAATTGGAACGTGCTGGTGCTGCCATCAAGTCTGACTCACAGAAAAAATTTTGAGACTTATGCGGACATTGTTCAAAGATCAGGTGACCAAGTCATTTTGTTTCCCACTATATGATGAAGATTTTATCTAATACTTTTATTGCGACATGACGTTTGGAAATAGGATGAGTTTTGCTTGCCTCTGACATGACAGCTAATGTTATCTGGTTTCTTAAATTGATAATTTTCATCCTGAAAATGAATCAGTCTTATGTTTACAGTAAAAAAAAAAAATATTTGGCCCATTTTTGATGCCTTTAATACTGAAGCAAAGAAGATTCTGAACTGTTGTTCAATTATTTTTTGTCTCATAGGTACTCGGCCAATGAGCGAGACTACTTTTCGTAGGGCATGGAAGACCCATTGTCCCTACATTGTCGTGGGTAGGCCTGAAACAGACCTTTGCTGGGTGTGTCATAAACACAGAAGACGTTCGCTACGCGCAGCTCGTGTACATGAAGGTAATATTATTTCCTAAACTCTTTAATCAATTTCTGAATTCTAAGTCCTCAGAAACAGTCTTCTTTTCAGACCACATCCATCAATTAGGAACACCCTGGTGTATTTATGCTATGTGTGAGAATCTGATAAAGGTAACTTATAGAAAGATATAAACAATGTTATCTAAGACAGCCTACTACAATGTATTGAATGACTTTTTATCCACTTAAATCTTACAGTGATTTAGCTCACTGTTGTCAGTTTCGTGATTTACTCTCAATGAGTTAATAATGCTGTAACGTTTTCTTTTTCTTAGACATTCAACTTGCTAACCTGGACAGCCACAGAGAACATCTGCAGCGTGTTCAGGCTGCCCGTCAGCACTACCGCCAAGAGACAGCCAGGGCCTAAGACATTGTCACCAGAAATGGCCTAACAAAGCTGGGACGTCCTGACATGGCAATTGAATGGGTCCACTATTCGTTTGATTTTGCACAGAATGTGCACATTCCTGCTAGCCCTTTACAGCCAGGTCTCATATATTTCCTGACACCAAGAAAGTGCTATATTTTTGGGATTTGCTGTGAAGGGTTTCCTAAGCAAGTAAGAAAACAAATTATTTGATAGTATATTTTATGGAAAAATCATTCTGGTTGAATAACTAGGCCAGTCCCGTTTTTTTTGTTTTTTTGTTTTTTATTTTGTTTTTATCCTTTGTATTGAAGTCATTGGTTCCTCAGTTTTCTGGGATTTGGTGTGTCACCAGCACCTTTATTTGATCTTTTTTTTTTTTCACTCAATCTCATTGTATTATGAAGTGCACATCTAGAGGATCAGAGCAACATTTTATAAATAAAAAATTTAATATGCATGCAGTAGTGTCACCACAGATTGCAATAAGTTAGAGTAATTTTGTGCTTTTTGAATAAAGGAGAGAGGAATGCAAGATGATGTGTCACTGGAAACATTGCTGACAGGCCTTGAAACTGATAAGTTTCATAATCTCACAATTCAGGTCAACTACATCATTGACGAGGGAATGTTGACAGGGAAAGGGAGCAACACAGTGATTTCATACCTCCACCATTTTTTTGAGGCACATGGCTTGGGAGAGGCAGCAGTATCTCTGCATTGCGACAACTGCTCCGGCCAAAACAAGAACAGGTTAGTATTGCATTGATTAAGTACAACAAAATACAGATAGTGTGGGAGTTGTGAGAGCTATAAGTCAGCATTTCTCATGTTTTTAAAGTATATTTTATTGAAGAAATTGAATTGTGAATGGGATGAAATTTTTTTTCTCACCTAACTAAATTTATACATGTACTGTAACCAAACCTACCTAAGTTACCATATTTTAGCAAAATAATTAACCTAACCTTACATGTATATGGAATTGTACCATAATATGTTCAAAGAGCACAAAATAAATTCATTAATACTAAAATGTTTATAAGACTGTGGGGAAGGGATTGCAGTAGAGGGAGGGTTAATAACAGTATGGGTGAGGTTTATAAGGGTTTTTCTATGCCAGGGACCGATATATCGGTCCCAGTCGGTCCTAGTTAGTAGCCATTTTGGCCAGAGACCGATACATTGGTCCTGTCTAAAGGGCTATTTGTTTTGGCTTATTTCTGATCCTAGTTTTCGTTTGCCCGCTCCAGCAGTGTAAAAGTAGGACTTCCGTGGACGAACTTTTTATAAAAGTTCTTTTTGGCGCTTGTTGCTCAGGATATCGATTTTTACCGAATTTTTTTTGTATTTGCTGTGTGTATCCAAGGTAAACAATATGGATATGCCCTCCACAAGTTCAGGTATTACATCTACTCGACCTCCAAGGCGAGTAACATGCCAAGAGCCACTGAATTTCTTTCAAACTTTGCAGAATGATGACACTACACTAGTAGTAATAGTTTTGATAGCGAACATGAGGATGTAGATCTAGATCTAGATCTAGATCAAATGAGGGAGGAAGAGAGTAGTAGCAGTGATGAGGAAACAACAGATAATGTGGTGACTTGCTTTGGTAAAAGAATGCGTGCTGCTCCCACTGGAAAGGGCAAAGGAAAAGGAAAGCAGGCTAGATCTAGAACAAGTACTAGCAGTAGTAGTAGGCCCACAGCTGGAGGAAGAAATTTGGATGAAGATGAGGAAGAGAGCAATGGGTGGCGTGAGGCAGTTTCACCACAGGAAACCTCAAGTGACTTTCACTTTCGAGCTGACTGTGGCTCTTAAGTTGGATCTAAATGAGAATGCAAAACAGCCCTTGACTTTTTCATGGCACTGTTTGATGACAATGTGATGGATACACTACTTCATGAAATAAATGCTTATGCTGAACTTCAAATTCAAAAGCACACACCATTGACAAAAAGCTCCAGGTATGCTGCATGGACTGCAATGAATCGCTATCAGCTTTTCAAGTACCTTGCAGTTATCATCGCCATGGGAATAGATCCTAGACCTTACGGAGCAGACTACTGGTCCACCCTGCCTTTTCTCTTCACTCCATGGTATGGGGAAATGTTTTCAAGAAATAGGTTCCAATTAGTATTTCACACCATGCTCCATGTGTGCGAAGCTGATGCGTCAGGAAAAGCCAAAATTGAACCGTTTGTTCAGTTGCTTGTTCAAAAATTTCAAGCAGCATTTTACCCATTTCAGAATATCTCAATAGACGAAATGGTGGTAGGGTTCAAAGGAAGATTCCTCCACAAAATGTACAATGCGTCAAAGCCAAAGAAACATCATATAAAGACATTTGGTTTATGTGATTCTGCTACTGGATATATTTTCAATGTTCTGATATATTTTGGAAACCTAACTTCTTACATTCCAGAGGCAGACAGGGACTTATTACAAGCTGTGAAGGTTTTCAAAACCCTTATGGAGCCCCTCCAACATTCAGGTCACCACATATTTGCTGACCGTTTCTACACATCAGCTCCAGTGATTGAGTACTTGACCAACACTAGTCACTACTATACTGGGACACTAAATATCAACAGGCGTGACTTCCCTCCTCAACTCAAAACCCTGAGACTAGGCCACATGGAAGAAAAATACTTCTACCACAGTGACAGAGATATATTATACGTGACATGGAAGGATAAAAAAGCTAAAAAGCCAGTCATCGTTGTCTCAACCAACTCACAGGTTGGGTCTGCAGAAGTTATTGAAGGTCGACGAAACTTGCGGAAGCCCATCATGATTCACAATTACAACCAAAACATGAATGGGTGCGACCGTGCAGACCAGATAATTGCCTATCATAGTACCCATAACAGGAAAACTCGAAAATGGTGGAAGAAAATTTTTTCCTGGAGCATTGAGGTCACCCAGGTAAATGCACACATTTTGTTCTGCTTGAGTAGGCTGAATCAGCACAAGACCACACCTTTCAGATCCTTAAAAGAAGACCTCATCAAGCAACTGACAAGGCTTGCAGCTACCATAAATCCAGCACCAGAAATCTCACTACGTACTGGAAGAAAACCTGAAGGCAATGTTGTTCAACGGCTCCAAGGCAACACTCATTTAGTTGACTTTGATGGTGCCGACGTCCGTTGTGTTGTCTGCAGTCAAAATAAAATTCGTAAAAGGACCAGCTTCTATTGCAGAGGCTGTCCAGACAAGCCACATCTCTGCCCAAAGAGGTGCTTTTACCTTTATCACACTCAGCAATGAATACAGATTGTGACCGTTGATGTACAGACCTTGTTTTGGTTGTGTTTTGTCCGTGTTGGTTTTTCACCATTTTTTTCTTGTATACATCTCATTGTTGAATACCCAATATCTTCGGTAAGAATTGGCAGATTGACATAAAACAAAAACCAGGCCGCAGGAGATTGGATGTAGTACTGACCTATTTGTATTTCAATTGGATTTAGCAGTATAAAAGCATTGGAAATTGGAGGTTAGTGAGGAATACAGTGTTGAAATTTTTGGTTTTGTTGTTACTTCCCTTGTTCTATCTGACCTGTGGATTGTCTTCCTCTACAATTTCAACTTTTTTTTCTGCGTATTTGTTTTACTTGTTCAATTTCCTTTCCATTGGTACCTAACACTTTGTAGATTTGTTGACACTAACCTTTGCAAGATGCCATTTTCTATACATACCTAGTCCTTTTCTGCAGTACAAAAAAAAAAAAAACTCGGTCAGAACCTAAAAAAACTTGGCATAGAAAGAGTTAAAATGAGATATGACAGGATGAAATCAGGCTCTCGTCAAATTTCGGCATATGAAATTATTGGTTTCACTGTGAAGATTATTCATTTCCCTTTCAGTGTGGGAAAAAATTGTTGTTCTATCTTTAGTAGAAATTGAGATTTTGGCAATTAAGGACGATGGGGACCTGTTAAGGACCTGTTGCAGCAACTGAATTTATTGAAAAAATGGGCACTCCATTTTGTAAATCCTTATTAATCCTTATTAGGCCATGCACTAAATGTATTTTTTTTTTTTACTTTTACTCAGTCTGTTTCTGAATTCTGAAATACATTTTTAGAATGATAGAGAAGGGTTTGGTGAAGAAAAAAAATGCGTAAAAAATTCATTCACTGTTGAAAAACATGTGATTTGTCTGGTCGGCTCTGTTTGATGAGCGCCTGATTTCATCATGTCACATCTCAAATGTATGTAAATAACAATATAAATACAGTATCCCTACTTCGCAAACTTTTGCTTTTTAATATTTTCATATTTAAGGATTTTTTTTTTCTTAATTGTGCATGGTAATATCAATACTCATGTTGTCGTTACTCTGTGTTTATCGTCTCCAGATATATGATGGCCTATCTAGCCTGGAGGGTGATGGTTGGACTCCATCAAAAGATAGAGCTCAACTTCATGGTGGCTGGACACACGAAGTTCTCTCCTGACCTCTGCTTTGGAATGCTGAAGCGGAAGTATCGCCGAGGGGAGGTTCACTGCCTGGATGATATGTGTCAGGTGGTCACCAACAGCTCAGAAGTGAACGTGCCTCAGGTGGTAGGGACTGAGGACGGGACTGTCATTGTTCCAACATTTGACTGGCAGTGCTTCCTCAAAGACTTTGGCACTATTCCTGGCATTAAGCAGCTCCATTTTTTCAGGTTTAGTGCTGATGAGCCCGGGACTGTCAGCCACAGCAATCACATTGGTGATCCCCTGACACAGACAAGGCTTCTCCGTGGTCCAGCGCCACAAGGCTTACCCGCTACAATTCCTGCCCCAGGACTATCTAAGGACAGACAGGAGTATTTATACTCAAAAATTAGAGAATTTGTGCAAGAAGAAAAGCAGGACATTACCTGTCCAGCCCCATAGTTTGTTAATTATTTCATTTGTTAATTGGTGGCTAATTGTGATAATATAATATTTTGTAATAAATGTGTTGATTGTGAGTATAATAATATTTTATAATAAATTTATTTTTCAACCAATCTAAAAGATATTTGAGTGGTTTATGCATCTTATCTTCAAGAACAACTGTGCCAAATTTTATTGCTCTAGCTCAATTAAAAAGTGGTGGTTGCTATGGAGATGTGTGTCAGAACTTTAACGTCAATTTTCTCAGTTATCTATTTTCTCACCTCACTACCTTTAATGGACTGTAACTCAGCCATTTTTCGTCCAATTCACTTCATTTTTGTGTCAAATTAAAGGCATTTGAATGTAGAACACTAATATATTCCCAGCTCATTTTGTCCAAATCCCTTCTTATGACTCATTTCGATTGGCAGGGACACATTTACTCAAAAGGATTAATATCTAAAAGGAAGCACAATAAGGCACTTACACACCCGCACAGCAGAGCACGAGGCCATCCACAGCAGCTCCATCCACAGACATCATCAAACCTGCCGATCAAACTTCACGTATAAAATTCTCGCCACCGCCTGCGACATAGTCAAACTCAGATTCTTGGAAGGGATAAATATAAAGAGCAAAAAACCATCACTGAATTCAAAAGAAGAGACCAACGAACTCTGTCGCTTGATATTTACATGAACGGCTACTGATCACAGCCACCATACCTCTCTGAGTATTTGGCACCTCCTCACACCATTGGTTTCCCCTCATCACTCCTGACCCGACACATATAAGCCAGTAATTTCTCAACAAACATCAGTCAAGAGCCTGACGAGGGTGTAGAGCGCCGAAAATTTGCACGAGACGATAATACAGCAGTGAAGTGCTTTGGCAAGAGAATTCTCTCTTCATTTCTTATATCCTGTCTGATTGTGCTTACCTTCTGTTCTGGCGAGTTATATCTTTAAGAAAGTGTTTTTTGATCTTAGCTTATTTTGGTTCAGGTTTTTCAACCCCCTTCCGTGGGGGTTATCTCAGCCTCCACTTTCAACCGTCGGTCATGCCGGGCCGCGCCAAAGGGGGAAAAAACAACGGGCAAGCACGAGCCCCGCCTATCCACTCTTCCGTTGTCAGGTCTCTTGTGGTGTCCTGCCTCCTTTGTCCTCCTGTTGCGTTTGTCGAAGCGTCCTCGTAAGCCCAACTCAACCCAACACAAACATGTCCCTTGGACATAAAAGCCAAAAGTGTAAAAATTGGGCTCGTAGCCTTTATTTGTTAATCTAAGCAAAAGTTTTGGAGGTCTGCCTTTCCCAAGGTAAGAGCTGGGTATAAAATATTTTAAAACATTAGAATAAACACATTATTTAACATAACGCCTGTAGCCATTTTGGCTACGACAGGGGACGAAGTGGCTTTTCGCCCCAACATCGCATTCTTCATGGCACAAGCACACTCACATTCGTTTCTTCTTACATCCGGCATCTTATTGGGTCTTACCCGGGGAATTATCCCCGCCCAATCATGTTTTTACATGTGCGCACATGCAGGCTCAGGTGGAAAGTAAAAATAATTGTCGCTACAATGCGGGCGGGTTGCCACACAGGACA
>JBCAUA010085636.1:0-24381 GCA_038406235.1 Peronia verruculata | reverse complement strand
TGCGCCGCTAAGTAAAAATGGAAAGTCATCGCAACGTACAAACATAATAATGGAGAATTCATGGCATTTGTGAGAGAATTTTTAGACGGGCAGGCACGCAGACAGAACGACAGACAGACAGACAGATAGATAGCAGGTGGAAAATAGCAAGTGGAAAGCTTTTCCCGGCTCCAAGACATTTTCACACAGGAATGTTATGCTTAGTTGATTACACAGTCATCTAACTCTGGACTTCGCGCTTTCAGCCAATATGGTGGTAGGTAGGGTTCTCGCTGTAGGCCTATCTTGCTGTAATCTCGGGGTCGCACTAAAATCAGCACTAACCGTGTATCTAGCATAGGTCCCAGGCTGGCCTACGTACCCGGTAACCGGGTACGTAGACTCAGAATCTACTTACCCGGTTGCTGTGTACGTAGACACGTAATGGTGACGCGAACACCCGACGTGACGCATGACCCTCCTGTACTCTAGAGCTATTATTCTAGATCTAAATTTAGAGCATGTTTTCAAGTCAACTTGACTTCACGGACACCATTGTTGTTGACAATGGAAATGAGTGATGGGCGGTATTCATACTTAGATACATACTTATAGTACTGGTATCGACATCGATACCTGTTTAGGGAAGAGTGAACAGTTCCAGACCAGTGGTTCGGCACTACTTTTTGGAACTTTTCCTAATAATAGAACAACCCTGCTGGTTTAACCTGCTGGGACCCTCGACCAGTGCAAGTCCACCCTTATGCTAACATGTACGTCAGACGAGTGGGTGACTGTCCTCCCTAGCGCTAACATGTAAAAGTCCACCCTAACGCTAACATGTAGAGCGCGTAGGGTTACAGTGTGAGTCGACTCGCACAATGTGTATCTGCTAGTGCAATAATATGTTTGGTCCGTTGGCCCGGAATTGTTGCAAGTCTGTCTTCTAGAACACCAAGTTTAATATCTGGTTGAAACAGCAAGAGGTCTAGAGTCTACAATGTTACTTTAGCCTACATTCTATAAAGCAAAATAGAGTGGTCTCTCATCATTCTGTCATCTGTCAATCATCCACCTGCAGCTATCAAGATATTCTGCATATAAAATATCTAGATAGCTAGATTTAGACGGGAAATGCAGCTCACAGGTCAGCGCATTGGATCAAAGGGTTAAAGGGGCTAGTTGTTTTAAGCTGAGCCAGAAAATGGGGCGTCAAATTTTACTTATCAGATGAGAGACCACTTTTCTGACATATTTCATACTGTTGGTAGTGATGAACTGGTTATCTCTGACAACAAAAGCCATCAAGTTTAAAAAAAAAAATTTTTTTTTACTCACTTACAAAGTTATAGGCGATACAGAAATCTATTACTAAATTCTAACACTAGATAAAATTCTACATTCTGTATACTCTAATCCTTTTTTGTAACATTTCATTGTCCCTGACTTCTATTCAGTTTTGAACATCCGCTTTACCATTGCAACACTAAAACCCAAACCGATCTGAATGTAATTTTCATATTCAAACAACAGTTCTGATTTGTGACACTTCTCATTAACCCATATGTATTTTCACACTTGCTGTCACCATAAAATCTAATCCTAAGATGACAATTTTAATCTAAATCAGGATACTCAGCCTAAGTAAGAGTAAGACTAACTTCTGTCCAAATTTGAATGAACTGGAAGTGGCCCAACAATATGTTGCCACTAATTTTAACCCTAACTGTTTGTTAAAGTGTAGTTGCTTACTCTAATCTAGAATATTATCTGTAATATTTCCAGTTTGCAATGCAGATGTTTTTCTAACCTTGATTCATTATAACAATAAACTTGTAACATTAACCCCCTGAACTCTAAACTTGCAACATCACTAAGCCCAGGAGTACAAAGCCTTGAATTCTATACATTGTCCTAAATCTCAGAAAACTCCAATAGCTGCTACCTCACATTGCTGTAAATGGAATAATTCATGAAGCAACTGAAATCTCAGCTGAAAATTGTGGGCGTTTGTACTGTGAGAATTATTGTTCATTTTTTATCTGCAGTTTTTTTTTTTTTTTTTTCTAAAATGTGTGCTATGAATATATACCAGTGTTAGCTAAACAACCCAATTTCTGAATTCTCAAAAGTAAGAAAGAGAGATTGCACCTGAAATATAATCCATCCCCTGTTTTTGTTACTTCCATGTAAAAAAAGGCGGATGGGAGCAGGAGTCTTACATCATAATTCTCTTTTTGTGTTTTACCTCCCTCTATGTTTGGAATGTGCACACAAATGCAAACTCAGAAATAAAAAAAAAAAGGGGGGGGGCAGCTCTTATCGGGGATCATGACATGATACTATTTGATATAATTGACTGACCTTTCATTTATTAGAGCAATATGACCGGATTTACACACTCAACCCAAAATGATATAGTTTTAAACCAGTTTGCCAACCTTGAATCGTGCTGCAATCATCTAGATTTAGATCTAGATCTAAAAATCCAGATGCTGGTCTTTGCACATAAAGTTTGCCCCAAAGTCAGCAGAGAAAATGGGTAGAATTATAACATGCTATTATCATTCTTGGGGGTGGGGGGGGGGGGGGGGAGATGCCATAATTAATGGATCTATAGAGGTCTTAACTTCACAAAATAAGGAAGTCTTTTGTATTCGAAGTTTCAGTAGTCGCAATAATGTAACATTCTTGTTGTAGTAATAGTGCACTGTGCAGGTGGCTTGAGATTAACATGCATAAGCATATTTTTTAATTTAAATTATGGTAAGTTTTACAGCAAACATTCCAACATGTCTGACAGCTGTGACTTTTGGAGCATAAAAGCTTGGCAAGCAAAATAAATCTTGTACTGTGCCACACATATGTCACATGTGCAGTATGTGTAATGTTCTGAAGAAAGTTGTCAAATAGTGAAAACCATCACTGAGTTATTCTTAGTGCACAACATACATTAGGGATTGATATCTGCCATGTATTTTAATTCTTACTGTTAAACCCCAATTCAAACAAACAAACAAACAAACAAACAATTCTTATTTGCTCCAGCAGAGATACATGTGTATGCCTTTATTTTTGCTTGATTTTGGTAATGTTGAAAAGTGCTTAAAGCTATTTTTGTAAAGAACAGTGTGGAACAATTTTGTTCCAAAATGGAGTCAATAGCACACTGTCTTAATCTTGCAAATTTTGATCTTTTGGACCACCTTGTTCAATGTTGGGGAATTTGTCATCTAAGAAGAGGCGAACTCTTTCACCACCATAATTTTCATGTCTTCCAATTGTTGTCTCTCCAACATGACTCCCTCCATCCACCAAGGGTGAAGTAAACATTATTACTATTGAGGTTTTGTATTGAGAATGGGTGTAAGTGTAAGTTTACAGTATATGTAGATTTAAGACTTCACTAACTTTTAACATTTTTATCATAGTTCTGGCAGTGAAAGGGTTAACATATGACTTGCGACCAGGGCAAATGAGTCAGAAGTTGCCCCGGGCAACGAAGCTAAACGGCTGTTTGTGGTATTTTTTTTACTATTTTCCAACTGAGATACTAAATTTTTTTTTTCACAGAACGTCAATTTAACCTTTTTTTAAATCTGAAACAAAAAGAAATATTTTGGTATCATAGTTGGAAAATAATGGAAAACGGTAAAAATCAGCAGTGACTTGAACTCACCTGCCGCGACTTGCGACGCATTTGCCCTGGGCGCAAGACATATATTTTATACAGGGAGTTACATCTTGTGCCAGAGGGAAAAGAAAGGAAATTAAAACAGGAACGTTATAGTGATAATTCTTATTTATTATATGGATTTCCTGAGGATGTTTCAAGATAGTTTTGAGTGTCCACTTTTTCTTGAAATAACCATATTTTGGGACATCTTCAACAGTTGTTTTCTTTGTTAATATTACTCTTGTCTGATGAATTTTAACTTCTCTGTTCTCAGGCTCCAGCAAATTCCAGATTACTGCGAATAAAAGTCATTGAAGGTGTGAACCTAGCCAAAAAAGATATATTTGGTGCCAGGTATGTAAGGGATCTAAGGAAGGTTATAGGTACACATTTTTAAAAAAAAAAATTGTGTATATATAATATACATTTTGGTCTGTTGTTTTTAATATGAAATAATAGATATTGAATAAGGGATATCAAATTTCCTACTTTACTTGGACTTTCTGCTTTGTGGCTGTCAGTAATTTCTCTGTTGGCCTCAAATCCGTTATTATTTACTGTTAATGTTGTTCATTTTTATATGGTGCTAAAGCATATGCCAGGAACTTTTCCTACTTTTTCATGTAGACAGATCGACATCCCTGATAGAATTATTCAACTTATTGCTGCTCACTAAGTGTTATCATCATGTTTGAAATATCAGCATAAAGTCAGATATGAATGACACAGACACTTTTTTCTCTGGCTGATTTGTGTCTGAATTGTTGGGTCTAGCCAGCCAAAATCAACAACTAGTGCATCTTGTCTTCATGGAAACTGATTTTGTGTCCTTCTCTTCAGTATTTCAGGATATGTTAATTTTTCAAGATGATGAAATGTTATTATATTGAACATTGACAGACTCCCGTATTTGTGAGCTTTGCCACTGGTCATTAAAATGTGTTTACAAATTAGTATTCACCAGCACATTGGGTGCCTTGTTGTCAGGTGTAAGAAGGGATATTTGAGAAATTGCAATTGTGACATCGATGTGTCAAATTTCATATAGATTATTTGACATGTAGTAACAATATTAAAGTTGTTACTCATTTGACTTCAGTCTTTACACTCGTCTTTTGTTTTAAATCTTGTCCTGTTGACTATATATATTGAAATGGGAAGAGGAGATAAAGAGGTTGATTTTTGTTTTTTTCATGATCATTAAAAAGTGAAACAAGTTCAGAAAGCACATTCTGTAGACACATCATTAGACAGAGGCAGTACGTGAGACTGACTTGAGGCACAGATCTTGAAAGTGTTTGCTGTGAAATATTCAGAATCTAACTCATGTTAAGATCAGCCAACTGCTGGCAATGCAGAGATCAGTGAGAGACTTGCCGGACAAATTAGATTAACTATCAGGTGGTCCGAAAGTCACTAGACTCCAACAGCCTCAACCAGGCTGACATAATAAAATGTTCACGTTGTTTATACGTCAATAATCCAGAAATATTCTAAAATCAACAAAGTTGGACGTTGGTGAATCATTAATTGCACTTGAGTCATAGCAAAATAAGGGGGCCAGTATAGAAAGATGGAGCTTATAATTTTCTTGTTTTCACAGTGATCCTTATGTGAAACTGTCATTACTACAAAGAGATTGTCTTGTGGATACAAAACAGACCCAAGTGGTTAGAAAGGTAAGGGATGTTTTTACAAAAAAAAAATACACACACCCAGACACACACGACACACACAAATAGTATAATAGAAATCATTTAGGTTATTACTCATTCGTGAGTATGCCTTGTTTACCACGGTTATGTGATATAGGTATGGTTTTAGATTTGAAATTTGATATTGTTTGTTGTTAATAGCTATCACTCTTGTTTCCTTCCTGTGAAACAGTTTGTAATGTTGCAGTGAATTGTATGAAATCATCACCATGATTGTGATTATAATGAAGATTTATTGCCCTGAAGGAGAGACAACTAGGTTTGAAAAGTTTGCTAGTGATACCACCTTGTTCAATTTCTATGATAATTATCAAGCTCTTCACATTGCTATTTGCTTCTTTTTGATTGTATTTGGTTAGTCAGTAGATACTCTTCTTATATTTTCAGGCATTTTTATAAAATTATTGGTTGTAGTGATGATCTTCATTGCATGTAATAAACAATTTGTTTGCCCTGTATTTTTCATTCACCATAAATGAAAACTTTGATTTTTAATTGATCAGAACCATTTTTGTTTATGTTGATATAAAATTGACTCAGTAGTTAATTGATAAAAAGGATGAGTCACCGGAGTAGTAAATTGATAAAAAGGATGAGTCATCAGTAGTGTTGTTACTGCTGATAGTCCATGCTTTGATGTTTACTGTATGATAATTTTCATCTTTCACTTAAGGAGATTTTGACATTTTGATATCTTTTGGAGATAGACAAGAATAGACAAGACCCAGAGTAACTAGAGCTAGTTTAAAATGCAGCAACTTGACAGTGGAAAGTACTGGCACACCATAGGCAACTTTTAGTTGTATTACAAAAGAGGAGGAGAAACTCTAATTTCCTCATAGTTATATCTTAAAATGAAAATAGAGTTGGGTTTATTAATACAAAATTTATCTTCTTTTTCTTTCAGTCTCTTAACCCAAAGTGGTATGAAGAATTCATATTCAGGGTAAGTGATTAAATATAACTTTTGTGTGACCTATAGTTTGTGGATCATGACCATTTAATTTATGGGTATAATTTGCTATTAATTTTCAACTCTGTTTTATGGAAGAATAGATTACCAATTTTGTACAGAGTTTTGAAACTTCATTCCTATTTAACTTGTGGTATCTGAAATACAGATTGATAGTTTTCATCTTCTTCTTTCTATTCACAGTGCTGTGTAATGTTCTGTCACCATGGATATTGATCTTAAACAAAATGAAAAATTCTACATTTGTAATGCTTTTCATAATTTTGTTCTAGCAAGAGAAATGGCACTAAAATACTTTAAATAATGTCAATCCTTTCATCTTGAAAATTGTAATAATGTGAACCTTTCATTTGAAAAATTGTTCCAGGTGAACCCTGAAGATTGTACCATTACCTTAGAGGTGTTTGATCAGAATCGAGTGGTAAGTGAAGCCAGGGAAAACAATCAAACAACAGAAACAGACACAGTGTAGTGAAGTGTAAACAAAATCAGCAAGTGCATCAATGAGTAGCACATATAGCATTTTATTCCCCTCGTTTCAGTCATCTAAAATTTAATTAATTAATTTTCTTTCTTTTTAAATTCCATTTTTTTTGTCATTTAACCTCCATATTAGAGTGAAATCATACATGTTTTGCAGTTGTGTTTGAAGTAGATGTAAATTGTAGTCATCTTAAATTTGAGTTTTTTTTTGTTTTTATTTTTCACAGCATTCAGTTGATGTTAAAAAAAAAAAAATGGGGAACTTTTTATAGTTAATAATATCAGAATGGTATATACACATGTTTTTAATTTTCTTTTCATATTAGACCCGAGATGATTTCCTGGGTTTGGTGGAGATCCCACTTGGTGTCATGTCCATTGCTACAGAGAGACCTGGCAGAGATATCTCTTGCAAAAACTTTGTCTTGAGACCACGCAGGTCAGTTTTAGTTTCAAATGGTGTTTTCATGATTCCATTTTGTAACATCCGTAATCAAAATCAAGCAAATTATTGTATTTTAATATCAAAATTGGACTCTTTTTGTCACCTTGGTGAACGCATCAGTTAAATTATCTGTGATTGACCTGGCCGTTAAACCTTATTGCTAGATTTCAGTGAAATAGATGTGTTTCTTGGATTTATCAGTCATATGTTATGGCTCAAGCTAAATACGTGTAACAATAACCATGATAGCATGACAAAACGTCACAAAAAACTGAAGCAGACAGTTACAAACACTCTAAGAGACTGCCTTCTAAATTTTGAATGTTTTTTACAGTTGGGCATCGAAGAGAGGAAGAATTAGACAATAACATATTTAGTAAAATTGAAACCAAAGGATACCTTCTATTTTATGGTAATTTTGTATCAGCATAATATTTGCTTTGGGCAGTTTTGTGATCATGAACATTCTCGATTCCTACAGCACTCGCTCTCGAGTTCGAGGTCATCTTACTCTTTACCTGGCATATCTTCCGTCAGAGAATGGAGATAGGGCTGATGATACAGCATCAGGAGTTACACCCAATGAGGTTTGTCGTAGATGCTTTTTGCTTCCTTCTGTTGGTCTGAAGTGAGAATATCATATTTTTTGTAAGGATAGCCATGCCATTTAAAAAAAAAAATTTTTTTGCCATGAGAGAGCAAAATTCAACATTCTTTTGATGGTGGTCTTGATGTGAATACAAACTCTAAAAACTTTTAAAGGATAGTCTATTTATAAAATAAATACATTCTCAAAAGACTTATTGTTTATACAGTTTTGCAATTCAAGCCATTATGCTTTCAGACCAATGCTCTAGCTTTTGTGATCCGATTGTCTCCTTTCTTTTTCGAAGCAGCCTGGTTGGGAAATGGTGGACCTTGAATCTGCCCGAGATGCTGACGTGGGAGCCTCCGGGCCCAGTTTGTACGATAATGATAGTATTGCTAGTTTTGAGCAGCCACTACCTCCAGGGTGGGAACAGCAAACAGATCCAACGGGCAAAGTTTACTACATCAATCACACCAGCAGAACAACACAGTGGAACAGACCAACAGAGTGAGTAAAACTTTCTGCAGTGGGAAGAAAAAAGTTATGAAATGTTTGTCTCAGAGAGAAGCTTGAATAACAAGTTCTTGATGCTGTTTCCTTACAAAAGTAAGATATCTTATGCATCTTGATTTTTAAAAAAAAAAAATTTTTTTTGAGTTTGTTTGTGTTTTTGTTTGTTTGTTTTTTACTCAATCTTGAGAAGTTATAGAAGTTCTTACTTTCTGATGCTTCTGATTTTCTTCTTATACATTAATTATTCAGACTGTTTTATGCTAATGTATTATGCCAATTTTTTTATTTTTTTTTTTCAAATTTCTTTACTTTGTTCTGAATTTGCCAGATGAGGGCCTTTCCTTATTCATTGGACAGATTTTCATAAATTTCGTTTACTGAGTTGCAAAACTCTGGACATAATCAGGCTTCCAAACTTTGGGCAGCAGTCATAGAGATGATGGTGGCTAAGCTGGTGTATAGACCTGGGACAAATTTTCACACAAGTTGTTTGAATAGTGAATTCTATGTCTCATTGGTGTTATTAATCCACAGGGCATCCACACTACCCCCAGGCTGGGAGGAAAGAACAGATGCCAATGGCAGATCGTACTATGTCAATCACACTACCAGAACCACACAGTGGGAGAGACCCACTGGGTAAGGGAGCATTATTGGATGATTTCAGCCTTTCTTTCCCCATTGCTGATGCAAAGGCGTAACCAATTTTCCGCCCATTACCATTATAACAGAAAGTAAAAAGTGGTTATGTGTTTTATTTCATGTGGCAGTGATTCACATTTTACATTTGCCAAATTCAGTTATTTGAATTGTAAGAATTTCCACAGATGAAATTATTTAGAAGGGCTTTCTGTTCCCTCTAAAATTTTTTTTCCTTTTATGTAGAAATAAATTAAAAAATTAGAACACAGTGAGAAAAAAGGGTAGAGCTACATTTTTTTACCAATGGTTTATGAGTGATTGTTTTTGTTCTATGTGATATTTTGTAGTAAGATATGCTGTCCATATGCCTCATTACTCTAACATAATTGTGTTGACATGAGATTAGAATACTCTAGATAATTTGAAGAAAAAATCTGATGGTAGCAATTTCATAATTTTTTTTCGAATGAGTGACGAAGGTATTTTAAAAAAGATAAGAGTGATTAAATGAACAAAAAAAAAATGTTTGTCTATGTCACAACTCGGGCCATGGCAGTAGGGGTTTTGCATGCAGATATTCAGGTAATGCAAATATTTTTACTCTTGAAAGCAGCTTTACTTGCAATCTTGTTTCTGTCCGCATCATTTGATGCAGTATTTGGCCGCTGCACTTACTGACACCACTAGGGGTGTTCCCTTTATTTGTTCAGATCTTCACTAGCACCATTATAATCACATTCTGCTAGATTCAGTGATGTTCCCAATGAGCGAAGCTAGTGGTCTTTCTGTTTCTTTTTTGCCTCAGTCTTGCCTTGAAAGAGTCTTGCACTAGTGCTCCTAAATCAGTGGTTCCCATGACTCATTACCCAAAAGCTTGAAGCCCACATGACCCCCTACTGTGAGCAGTTTATTTACATTTTATACTCTGTGACTACACTTGCAGACACTTGTATCCAGCCATATATCTTGTACCCAGGGCAAATGAGTCTGAAGTTGCCTGGGGCGATTTAGAGTTATGACTGTTTTTAACTATTTTCTGACTGAGATACCTTTTTTTTCCTCAAAAAGAAAATTCAACCTTGCCTAACCTGAAAAAAAAAAATTTGGCATCCAAGTCAGAAAACAGTTCAGAACGGACATAACTTGTGACCATTTGGCATGACCTCCGACTCGGTTGCATTGGGTGCAAGATATTCTCCTACAAACATCTCCTGTGTCATCTAATGACGTTGAACTGCTTTTACAGACTTTTTTTTTTTTAAACAGAAATGAAAACAAAAATACATAAGAGCATAAGAAAAAATGTCATTGAAGAGTTGAAATTAATTTGATTCCCAAGCCACTTCTAGCAAGGCTATGTGAACCCTATGCCAAGGCCTCATAACCCCCAGATGGATTGTAACCAGTTACGAACCCTGACCTAAATGAAAAACTTGCAAATTTTTCTGAATATTTTCATCTGTCTTGACAGTGGAGCAGAGACCCCATCAGCCATGGAGGTTCAGAGGCAGCGGAGCCTGGAGGCGCAGCAGCTGTACAGAAATCGCAGACACATCAGTCAGGACGACACCATCAGCATCTCAGCATCAATCAGCGAGACGGATCTCCATGGACATGATGACCGACGAGTAAGTTTTGTTTCATTGAATCTTTTTGGGAGGAAATTGGGAGAGTTTTTTTCCCCCCCCCCGTTCCATAACTTCCCTGTGCTGTTTCAATGAGCAGTTTTAAAGAAGGAAAAAAAAATCACTTTTTTCTAATTATATGATCACAACAACAACAACAAAAAAAAAAGATAAATTATTGTGATAAGAATATGAAAGAAAAACATTTTTTTTTTTTTGAACTGTGATTTTTTTTTTTTTTTTTTCAGAATCTTTTTTTTTTTTGTATGAAATGTTTAGCTTGTTTTTCGTTTTGCTTAAACTGACAGAGCTGTAACAGGTGTTTGCTTTTCTCTTTTCAGATGAACAGACACAGTGTGCCTGTAAGTAGGATCAGAATGCTAATTTCTTAATTTGACTAAGGAATCTGCTTGAGTTATTGGTATATTGAGGTATTTTCGGATGTTTCATATAATATATACACACATGCACTTACCTAAACCCATACATGGTCATATAATAAGCAGTATTTTAATTAAAGGATTATTTCTGTGTCATTGATATTTGGAATTAAATTCCTTTTTTTTTTTCTAATTTTCTTTGTGATCAGAATACCCATGAGGAAGAGGAGTCTGAGGAGGAACCATTACCTGCAGGATGGGCAATTGGTATAGCTCCTAACGGGAGAACGTTTTATATTGATCACAATTCACGGACAACAAGTTGGGTAAGTTCTTCTTGTTTTGCATTCCCTGATTGTTCACATGTGATTTTTACATGGGTTTTATTCTGACTTAACTGTTCATATCATCAGAATAGTAATATGTCACATAAATGATTTTTACACAGTTGATTCTGACAGCTGTTCATAACTTCAGGGCAGTAATATGTCACAGAAGTGATTTTTACATTGTTGATTCTGCTATATTGACATTGTCTTGCTGAGTTTGAAGTTTAATGTGTATGATTGTTATTGCTAATAGTCTGCTTTATAAGTATAGTCTTTCTTCTGTAGTGTGGGATTTCAGACCTCCAACTTGAGAGAAATCTAACATTTCTACTTTTGACCAATCAACTGCAGGGGAACGGTCTTATGACAGTTATTGAGGGAAAATCAAGACATCAAAGTATCAAAAACCAAAAAATAATATCTCGCTGGCTTTAGAAAACCTAATGTAAAAGGACAACTGTTTGCAATCTTGGGCAGATCTCCAGGACCCTCACAAAGACTCTTTCACTCTTTGACACATCATATGACACTTCCTCATCAGCTGTCTTTGTTTTGATTTCGGGACAATTTTGTTTCCACAGGAGGATCCTCGGAAAACAATACTACACCGTGGCGGGTCACTTCGTGTGCAGGAATCTCCAAGCCCTGTGTTCAAATCAACCTCTTCAGAAGATCTTCTGCATAATCTGGGTCCTTTGCCGGTATGAATTTTTTTTTTTTTTCTTTCTTTTTATTGGTAGCAATTTGAAAAAATAAATTTGAAAAAAAAAAAAACAAACTCAAGCAGCAGTAGTAAGTTGTATGTGGTTGTAAGTCAAACTTTGTTATCGTGCTGTTGATTTGTTTATATTGTGAATATTGGTTAGAGTCAGGAACTAGATTCAGCCTTTTCAGAGCAAATGTTGTTTCTTTTTATCATGATTGTTCTAGTGCTTTGTTTTACTGAAATGGATTAATCAAAGAAATTTTTGTTAAGAAGTTCTCTTGATATTCACTATCTTTTTTGTGAGTATAAAGTTTTAGTATATATAAGGATGATTCTATTTAAAAGAAATGTATTTTTTTATAATGTTATATATGAAATTTATTTTTATATAATTTATTTCTCTTTAGCCTGGATGGGAAGAAAGAACTCACACAGATGGTAGAGTTTTCTTCATTGATCACAGTAAGAAAATTTTTTTTCCCCTTCTTTTAATAGAAAGATAGAATATTTACTTCTGTCAGGCTCTACAGAGTGCATGAAAAGCTTGCGTTGGTAATGCATTGCTAACATTTTACTTTATTTTTTTGTCTAATAGGATTATTATCTTGTTATTCAGTCTTAAGAAAAGCATCAAAATTTTGTTGTGACATAGTGCTGGGGTTTTTCATTTTATAACGAATTTTAGAGCGTTTTTCTTATTTTTTTTTTAAAGACATTTTTTATTCAATCAATAAACAAACTTTGAATGTTTCTTCATTCCAATTTTTCTTTTAATTGGGCTTACGATCTTTGAATTGTATCATGACCTGTCATGTACACTGGGGGCCTATGTTTTCTCAGAGGCCATTAGATTTGTGATGTCTAGAAAAATTATTTGAAATCAGCTAAGCAAAAATAAAAATCCGGTGTTGCTGTTATTGCATTTTTTAAATATTTTTTCTTAATCTCCGCACCATTTTCTTTTTCAGATAACAAAACCACACATTGGGAAGATCCAAGATTACAAAAGATTGGTGGGCCTGTAAGTAGTTTTGCTCTTGCAGTTGGGCTTGAGACTTATGGGTGTTGGCCAATGCTGCATTTATGAGAGGGGAGGGGGGGAATGTACCATAAATAACTTTACACTTACTTGTATTAACTGAGACCTATAGAACATTTGTTTGGGTTGACATATGTAGCCAGTGCACTCAGTTAACACAGTTCATTGAACGCTTACATTCTTGATGTTGTTATTTAATAGATAAAATGAATTTATCAGTTTAAGTTTCACTTTTTAAATTACAAAGTGCAAGGTAACATTATGGGCTCCCCTATATTTTTATACTTTAGTGTAAATGGCCACAAGAGATAGCTTTGATTACGATATGCTGAACTTAAATAGCAAGAAAGAATTCTTGAGGTGGTAAATTATTTCAATAGTCTTGAAGAAAGATGCAGTAAATCCCTAGAACATTTGTGAAAACATTGTCGTGGAAAAAAACAGAAAAGATTTTAGGTTTAGAGCTGTGACAAGTAAATTACAAGGACAAGTTCAAGTCTCAAAACATCATTTTCACAAGATTAAGAAGTGTCAACAGATATGAATTCTTGTCAAGCAGATACATTGAAGATTTAATCCATACAGAAAAATAAAATGTCATAAGGTTGCATATAACAACTGGGAAGCAAAAAATAATGCAATAGTTTAGATTTAAACTTGATCATGCAAAACCTATTGTAAATTTATTCTGTTATTGCTTTGCTGTGTGTTGAAATCTGTAGCTTTTGTCAGCTGGCCAACTTGAAGAAAAAAATTGTTTGCCCAGTTTATATATGTGTTGTTTATTTTTTCCCTTAAACTTTAAAAGATGAGAATTTTGAAAGCCAAGTCTGAGTTCTAACAATAACTTACCCAAATGTTTAGAGTTATAGCTCAGGCTTTCAGATGGTTAAATCACAATAGTGTTTTCCAGTTCCCAATCGTTGTCATCATCAATGTTAGATGCCCAGCTTTATGACATAGAGACAGTCATCACTTTTATCAAAATGTTTGTAGCTTTCGTTGCAGTAAGCTTATCTTGCATCTTTTCATGTCATTCTGTGAATTTTCCCTTATTGCTCTTATTTTTATAGGCCATTCCATACTCCAGAGATTACAAGCGCAAGTATGAGTACTTCAGATCAAAACTACGAAAGCCTGTAAGTACTAGAGACAATCAGTTCTTTTGTCTTGTCCATTTGAATTTTGAAACTGTGCTTTAGAAATGGAAGGGCATTGGCACTGCTACTGAATTTTGAATTTCAATATGTGGTTCTAGTAATTAATTGACAGTTTGTTTTTATTAGAAAATAAATGGCCGAAATTCTTCTAGAAATTACCTATAAACTGGCTAACACTTTTATCAGTTCTTGATGTCATTCATTGCATGTCACTTTGTATTGAGATCCATGACTTTTTAAGTACAGACAAAAAAAAATTTTGAAATTCTATGTACAGCTTTGAGAAATCTAAACTATAAATTTACTGCAAAACCCATGAAAGGCTTATGTACTCAAAAACTACTGAATTGCATCCACATGGAATTTGTCACACAATATTGTTGCATAAAGATCTGAGTTCATACTGACAGAAACTGAAAAAAGCTTGCTATATTTGACATTATTTTAAAAAAGGTGATAATAATTGAATAGTTAATTCAAGAGAGTTTTTGATTTGAATTGTACATGCATTAAAATGACCCATTCAGAATACCAAATACATTTTCTTTGAGTAACATTCAGTTTAATCATCAAAAATATCAACACTGAGGTGCGCACGCTTGACACACTTTTTAACTCCAGAACTGTGACCCAGTCTAAGGGCTACTACGCCATGCAGCGCGCCTTGCTGAGCTTGGCAGACCTTTCACCGTCACGCTTTAAATACTCATTGGCGTCAGTGCTTAGCCTCAGGGTGTTTACTTTGAGTATAGAAACTCTGCCTTTAACTTCAGAGTAACTCAATGACTAGGAATTCTAAGAAAAAAAGATCTTGCACTTAGATGTAGCCATACCTATCATGTGATGTTTTGACAAAACTGGATCTGATAAAAGCTAATTTTTGTCATGTAAATACATGATTCACACTGTGAAGACGTTTAACCTGTTGTATATATACCTGCGGTGCAGTTGTAGCATGAAGCTGCAAAGCAGTTTTGGTTTGACCTATATTTAAATAATCTCCCACAAAGTCCATGGGTTCTTCTTTAGTTATAATCAAATTTTTTAAAGATGTATATATCCCACAATCTCAAGTAATTTTAAAATGTCTTATATTTGGTTCTGTCATTTTTATTTTTTTTTTTTTTCATCTCACCTCAACAGAATTCCTTGCCAAACAAGGTTGACATCAAGGTGACAAGACGAAATGTGTTTGAAGACTCATTTAGAGAAATCATGGGTGTGAAAAATCCAGATGTGTTGAAAACAAGGTAAGTAGACATGTTAGGAGAATGTTACTTATAAATATCCTCCCACCGACTTTGCCTGCTGGGATAAAATAACAAAAATAAAGACAGGGCGTAAAGTTCACTGAAACTCCTGTTTCTCAAACAGCTCCACATAGCAAAAATGATTAAGAAAAGGTGGCACTACCTTGGTCACACATGTGCAAAGGAAGACAGAAGATTATCAAAACAATGGCTGAGCTTGGAAATCAAAGGCAGAAGAAATAGACAGAAAGAGACACTTAACTCTTTCCATGCCAGGGGGGGTTTCCACGTTTGTGCCGGGCCATATTTGAATGCATGCATAAAAAGTATATGACCGCAGAAAAATCATCATAACTTTGGTTCTATGCATAGGAATTACATGTATCATGCATGGAAATGTAGGGAAATGAATTGAGAATAGGATTAGGATACAGAAAAGGCAGAACAGGTTTTAAGAAAAGAAAAATGAGGCACAGAACTTGTTTGATCTGAGTCTACTTCATAACCTTGTCAACTCTATCATCAGCTAGACTATCGATATCAGATCCTTCTTCAATATCACTAACACTGTGAAAAACAAGCTCCTGTGCTTCATCTTCTGACAAAATTCGCCGAGATGAGGGTCTAGAACCCCGAGAAAGTGGGTGTATCCATCACTAGTTTACCTTAGCAACGACCGGTAATTTGTTTTTGCACCAATTTTTATCGTTATCGAACAATTTTGCAACTCAAAACACACGCCAAAAGACTGAGAAACGAAGAACACAGGAGTTATCGTTCCGAAAGTAACCGATACAGTGTCTATCTCTACGTAAATGTCACACAAACTCAGTAACGCTATATCGACGATATATCGTTTGTTGGCACAATGGCGGCCTACTATGTCGACGATATATCATTCTTTGGCATGGAAAGAGTTAATTGACATGCTAGACTTTTGAAAGACCATAGTGTCGCACTTTGTAGAGTTTTTGCCTTTAGCCTTTCTTCTGTGTTTGAAACAAAGAGTTATGTGAAAAATGGTTTTATCAAGAAAAATGGGTAGGCAACTGAAATAGCTGTCATTAAAAGCCCCAGTTTGTAGGACAGAAGACTTATCAACTTAGAGAACCCTATACTGTGTCCAATGCAGGCGCTCAGAGGCCAAGGTTTCCTACCTGCTGAGGTGTGTCAGACAGGTGACAAAAGTGCTTCACTGCACGCTTTACTTTCAACCTTTGACCAGAGTTCAATGATAGCCATTCAACTGACATGCCTGACCTAGATAGGTGTTTTTCTAATGTTGTAAAGATAGAGATATGCACATCTCACATCTAACACTAATAGAACAGTCTGATTATCTAGCTAGGGAAATTTTAAGAAAAAAAAAAAAAAAAGGAGAGAGAAAAAAAGAAATAGCTGAATGAAATCAAATCAAACATCTAACAAGAGCAAGCAAAACAGCCAGCACGTTTTTTGTTGAGAATGAAGAACTAAATCAGCCAAAATACCAATATCTGAGAGCATGTACTTTGCCAGACATTTTGAGTGACAGATCAATGTCAGGCTGTCCTAATAAGGTATAGAACAAACTTTGGGATAAATCTTTTTAAAAAATCACATTTTCTCTATCTGATTGAAACATGGTCAACAGAAAGTTCCAAATCAGTCACATATAGAGTAAGTGTTTTCTTTTATATCATGGTATTTTAAGTGCAATTTTTTGTTTAATGTGTTTCAAGAAAGAAGAGTAGAAGCTATATTTTCTTGTATTTGTTTTATATCTCATATACCTCACAGAGAAAGTAATTTGGCTGATATCGTGGCATATTGTCTAGACAAAGATTTATCTGAAATGATTGTGGGACAATAAATATTGATGTACTAGATGGACGTAACTTCAGTAGTATCAGAACATTATCTTAACCATTATTTGTAGTTGTTGCAGGTAGAACAGAATCTCAGCTGTGGAAATGGCAATCCTTACCTGTAATGATTTGACAAACTCTTCCTTCTGTGGCCATGACCATTGATTTCCTAGCAATTGTATGGAAGCAGTTAATTTACCTGAAGTAGTCCTGATTTGCTGATCATGATCAGCACATGTAATAAGATTTTTTCCACAACTTAATCTCTGAATGATTCCCTTTCTTTCTTTCTTTTTTTTTTTTTTTTTAACATGTGTTTAAAGTTTGGGTATGAGAATTGTAGAGCACTCAATATGTGCATTTGACTTAATTTGTAGGACATGAAGTCATTCAATTTGTTAAAGGGGCTTACTCAGTGTTCATCTTAATTTTGTTTGTCTTTCAAAGATACAATTGAATAGCCCAGTTGCATATTGCACACTTGATAGACTTAACCTAGTTCCAAATGAGATAGCCACTAACAGGAGGCTGAAGAGCTAGCTGTACCATACTAAGGTCCAGAAATGTTTTTACATTATCGTAGAGTAATACAAAATGTAGCAAATTACATGTTAAATTTCCCCAGGCGGTAGCACTGAAGCCAGTCAGCCAATGGGAGCTTACTTTGTGCTGCAGCTCCATGATGAACTGATTTATGAGGTCTCGGCAGAACTGGTGCCAGAAGTGGCCCGACTCGTCTGTCATCAGATGGAGACAACGGCCAAGCTCAGCATTTGCTTGCCAGTCAAGGTCAAGGTTGGACCGAGTTGGGGAGAACTACAAGACTACACTGTATAATGTATTGAAATGCATCTACAAGTATAGCATGGAGGATATAGGGAAATACTACTAGTAGTAGATGAGATTTTACAGCATTTATTCCCAGTACAGTACAGGTTCAGTTAACTTACAACTTAATATTACTGTATCCCAACAGACCCAGCAGAGACACTCACAGGCATTCTCAGCTTTATGCGTACATAGAAGATACTAAAACTCCCGTCAGTCGAGCAGTAGGATTCTTTCTCAAATTAGGTGTCATTTTGACCTGGATCAAGCCAGAAAATGTGTGGAAATTATCTTTCCTAAGCACAAAGTGTCCGGCCCTGTTTAGACTTAAAACCCAGAAACTGAAGTTGTAAACACCATGGTCTATCAGGGAATAGCAGTAAATTATAGTAAATGAGAATCTTGTCTATGACAAAGCAGGAATGTGTATACTAAGGACTATTTGGTGAGAAAAGTGAAAGACTCAGGATTGCACAGATGTCCTAGGTATCCAAAACTGTAGACTTTACCAAATGAGAGAAAGGAATGTATCCATTAATGTTTTTGTAATGGCCAAAGGTCTTTCTTTAACAATGTAATTCTATTTAATGTTGTAAGACTGGAGAACTAGATTGTCACTACTTTATGACAGTAGTAGAAGCCATTCTTTATACACAAATACAACTGCTGTCTCGTGTCGTCCCTTAACGTAAGAGCTATCTGATATTGTCATTTAGAAAGAAATAGGCCAATAGAATTATCTGCTAATTCATGTTAAATGCAATCATAATGACAATTGTCATCAAATGACATGCTAGCAACAGTTTTTTTCCTGTCTCAAAAATACTGGACATGATTTTGGTTGTTAGTATGTAGTAATAATAACCCTTTAAGATGTAATATTCTAGAAGTAACAAATAAGGACTATGACTATGACATTTGAAAAATGTAATATGTAAGATGATGCTATAAATATATATGTACATGGACTGCAGAGTCTAGCCATGGAAAAGTTGGCAAAGATTGTGACTTAAAAGGGTTAAAAAATGTACCGTAGGCTTAATAATAACATGTGACACATAATTATGCAGCTTTGGTTAATTAAAGCGACCAAATGGGATATCGTTGTACTCAGTCCTGTTACTTCCCTTTACCAGAAAAAAGAGGAATTGAACAAGCAGTGTAAAGAGGAAAACAAAATCATTTTTGCGCCCTGAGTTTGAAACATAAACCATGAAAAATTTTTTTAAAAAATATGATATAAAGTGAATGTTTCCTTCTTATTATGATATCTTTTTTTTCAGATTTTTGGTGGTCTGTCTTTGGAATAACATGAAGTAAAGTGATTTTTTCCTCTTTACATTGCTTGCTCAACATCTCTTGTATCTGGCAAAGGGAAGTAAGAGGCTGGTCAAAATGATCTCCCCTTACATGAATCCCTCTTTTGGGAGGGGCAGAAAATCTGTGAAACGATTTCCTATTGTACATAAGTCATTAGAACCATAGTGTGTAATGTTATGGAATTGTAAATATAAATGACTGTAGCCAATGACAATGCAAGAATGTGTATATGAGGACTTTAGCATATGAGTCGATGACATTTACAATTAAATCTATTTTATATATGTCTACAATAACATATGACAGTGCAGATATAATCATATAGGGACCATGAAGTATAACAGCTCTGCAGTGCATGTATACCCTAAGGGATTATATTATATAACAACATATATAGACTATGATGTGAAATTGTACAGAAGTAGACATAGTGAGGACGACGACAGACAACCAGACTGAAACATACACAAAAACATTATAAACAGCAGCAGAGAAATATACGTATAGAGACTATAATTTATGACAGCACAGAATTGTACATAGTATGACATGTCATTTATGACATAAATGTTCGTTTATTTGGAATTCACTACAAGTTCATTCTTGACATACATGTATTTTGTTTTACTTTGATTATGTATTGCTTACAAAATTCAATAATGATATTGATGTACATATGTCTCGCGACCAGGGCAGATGAGTCGGAAATTGCCCCGGGCAACGAAGACATTGGGCTATTTTTGGTTATTTTTAACTACTTTCCAACTAAGATACTACATTGTATTTTTTTTTTTTTCACAAAACGTCAAGTTAACCTTTTTTTAAATCAGAAAAAAAAAAAAAGAAATATTTTGGTGTCATAGTCGGAAAATAGTGAAAAACGGTAAAAAAAAAGGCCATGATTTAAACTCACCTGGCACGACTTGCAACTCATTTGCCCTGGGCACAAGGCGTGGATGTGTGGTTATACATGAATATGTCTGTGATGCAGTCTAGCTATTACCTTAGTCATGTGTTGTGTAGTAAGAATTCAATCCCCAAACTCAGGTTGTGTTGTTTACAATATCATGGACATATATAAGATGCTACATGATAAAATCAGGTGCTGGTAAGTTTGTGAGCATACAGAGTTATTAGAGTCACATGAAAGCTTATTCATTCTTCTTGTTATTGGTGAAAAAATCTTATCTTTACCTTGAGTAGGTGTGAGGATGTTGTCAATTAAAACTGATGGATCTGCCCTCCAGCTGCAACTGATTTGTAGTGAGAAAATGGCGGAATTTGTTTGTTAATCCTTATTAATTCTCTCTGAGGTCTTGTAGCAAAATTACAATTTTTGGACTTTAACCTAGTATATTTCAACATATTTAACTCTGAAATTTACCTTTGCATAGGACAAAGAATGACTTTGTAAAAAAAAAAAAAAAAAAATTGTTAAAAATTCACTTACTGATTTTTTAAAAAATCAGAATTTCTTCAGTTGATTCATTTTGACAAGCGTCTGATTTCACCATGCAGTGTCTCATGTCATGTAGCTGTTTGAGATGAAACAAATGTCAGATTTTTCAGGTTTTAAGTTTTCAGGAAGTTTTCAGGCCTGACTGGGAAGGAAAATGAATGGCTCTGAACTTGTAGAAGAAAATTACCTGGTTATGCTTTAACTTTGCCAAGATACGGGCTTTCAAATTGACCCCATGATTACTGTAATGTAAATTTCTCAAGGAGGTCAAGAGTCCCTCCTCTCCTGCCCTTCCCTCTTTCTCTCTCCCCCCCTTCCTTTCCCATCCACCACTCCACCCGTTTTAGACACCCAGTTCATTTACCTGATCTGGCTGTGCAATATATTTTGATTTTTTTATCTTCAGCTTGCAGTGTAAATAATGTTTGCCATGCCTAGAAATGTCCATAAGAGCTTTCATAATTAATAATTTCCATAAGAAATTTCATTATTAATAATGTCCTTAAGAGCTTTCATTATTGAAAATGACTTATTATTAGCCAACTTAAAATGTATACATAATGTATTTATTGTATTTACATTATGCTCAGTTTTGTTTTATAATGCTGAATGATGATCCGTATACTTGAATAAAGTTGAATTTGGAACATATGTTTGAAGGGACCTGAAATTAAGTACACAAGCAGCTAATTTGCAGAAATGTGACATTAGATACATGTTTGAAGAAAACTTCATTTTTGTGTGACTGGGCTAGAGCAGTCAGATCTTATAAAAGCTTCATAGAGTAGTCATCACATTGAATTCACGTTTTTCTCCTTTATCAATCACCGATGTCGGAATTGGCTATGAATTTTAAACTTACACAACATGAACTAAATTTGAAAACCTTTCGTAGTGTAGAGAAAGTCAAATGCCTGTGTCAATAAAAATAATGTTTGATGTGATGATGTTATTGTGAGCAAATGGCCAAGGGTCATGACCTTTTGTCTCAGTGTCATAGCCACACCCACAACTGAATTAAGTGTCACACCTGAAACTCACACACGCTCATTTATGCATAGAGTCAGCATCCATTCCAAAATAGTACACATTTCTGATGGACATCACATTAATTCCAAGAAATGCATGTCTCAATATCTGAAAAATGAATGTCATGATGTCCTAGCTGTTGTGTTGCTGTTGTTATTGTTTTGTCATTTGTGCTTTTGGGTAGTTTGTAATGAGAATAGACCTAAAACAGCATCACAAATTAGTGAGTGATAAGGAAATTAGAATCTTTTCCTGTGGATTCTCATACAGTTCTCATTGACATAAGAAACTGCTGGAAACACACACAAAAAAAAACAACACTTTGAGAAATAAAAGAAAAAAACTGACACCACACTACATGTATTTTCAAAGGTGTTGTTGTTGAATGTATCTTGAGTCAAAGGAACAAAAATGACGTTTGCTTTCTTTGTTTCTTCGCCACTTCTCTGAGAAAAAAAGTCACGCCTTTCATTTAACCTGTGAGCAAAAACACCAATGACAAAATAGTTGTGTGGTAAAAAGTTTTATCATAACATGTATCTACAGATGCTCTTGGCTGCAATCCTAATGCATCTTGACAAAACAAGCAATTTCTTGAGAGTGAGAGTTTACAATATCTTAATTTTAGCACAATGTTAATATAATGCAGTTTTTAGAGGACAGAATGGTGCAATAGCTCTTTTAATATTGTGGTAAATACAGGAAAACAATTTTAACAAAAACAAAAGAAACAACAACAATAAAACTAAAAGAAAAAAAAAAAAAAAAGGAAGCATTTGTAACTCAGATTTGCAACAATGTAACAGCTGTTTTTCAAAGAAAGAGGAGTCATGTCACCTATCTTTCTGAAGGTGAAACATTTTGTAGGAGAAAACTTGGGTTGCCTTCTTGCCATCTAGTAACAAGACTCCAGGGTAAGAACAGGTGTATGTTCTTTGCCAGCAGTTGAGCAAAATCTGTATTTATTTCAAAAACCTGTTACGAGGATACCCTGAGCAACTCATGCTAAGAAATAACGACTGCATTCACATTTTTAAAATTTTTTTTTTTACAATTCCATCAAAAATGAAAGTACTTAAGTAGTGTCTCATCCAGAACTGAAAAATGTCTTAATATTAATTTTTATTTTCAGATGTCACTGTACGTATAGGATCTTTACACATTTTTGCCAATGCTGTTCAATGCACTAAGTAAATTGCTTTCTGCATATTCATGGGCATGGGTGAAGTCTGAATATAATAATAATAATAAAGGACATTCATATAACGCCTCACCATCAGAGGACTCGAAGCGATTTACAGAGCCTAAGTTTAACAGCCACAAAGGAAATATGCCTCGAAACAAACAGGAGCAACAACATGCGTACATAATCATAACATGGTATACAGACATGCTCTCTTACATGATCATGTAATACAGCTCAAATACATACTTCAGTTTGTAGACATGAGTGACAACCACCTCCCGGGAAAGGTGTGAAACACCAGATAGATGCCTGTTGAACGAGTATGTTTTTGAGTGTCGTTTAAATGATTCTAGGCTTGAACAGTTGCGAATGCACGCAGGTAGTGCATTCCAGATTAAAGGCTTGCATAGGAAAATGCTTTATCTCTCTCTCTCTCTCTCTCTATCTCTCTCTCTTTATTTTTTTTTATTATGGAACGAGAAATTTAAAGGTGTTTAAGACGACTCTTAGATCGGAAATTTTTGGAAGGTCCATAAGGGTATAGTAAATCTGCTAGAACAACTGGGGCGGTGGACTTCTGAACGTGAAAGCTGAAAATTTCCTCTTTGTATTCAATCCTGGCTTTTGTAGGTAACCAGTGCAGCAATGAAATGAGTACTGCAGTGCTGTGGTGGTACATGTACCTCGAGGTTCTGTACTCTGTGAAGTTTAACAAGCTTATCGTCCTGCAGCCTGTTAGAAGAGAGCTGCAATAATCTAAACGTGACAATGTAAAAGTGGAAAGAACTGTTTTCGTAGTGGTGTCATTCAAATGTGGTGCTGGTGTCATTCAAATAAATGTATCACTCTGTAGTATACGCTCTCGCGCTTATATGTACACTCAGAATGAGAGGACATACATGTAAGAAGAGTAATGAACTCATGCTCAAAATATTACATAGTTTGGTGTAGATTCACGGCATGTGCATTGGCCCAGATTATCATAAATAGCAGGTCTTGTTCTTTATGGTATCTCTTGTTTCTTTATATAAAGCTCTGATTAGAAATACATGTAGACCATAGGTTAAATGCTTTATGATTATACAGTAAACACATGGAAATTTTAACTCAACAAAACTTTGAGAAAGTCATTTAAGGGGGGGGGGGGCGTCCTGAAATGTGGATTTTGCCCAAAAAATGCCATTTTGAGCTTTTGTTTTCTCTTAAAA
>JBCAUA010085625.1:0-10640 GCA_038406235.1 Peronia verruculata | reverse complement strand
AGATAGATAGATAGATAGATAGATAGATAGATAGATAGATAGATAGATAGATAGATAGATAGATAAGATAGATAGATGGATTGGTGGTTGTTTGGGTATCTGATATCTGATAGCATTAGAAGCAGACAGATCTAGACACAAACAGAAAGACATACAGATAGAAAGACTAAGATACACGAACGAAAGCAGAATTTCATTGAGAACATCCCATTCCTACTGATGGCGGTACAAGAAACCATTTTGAAAAATCGACACCTTCCGAGGGAGAGATATCGACCATGAAAGCCCTCGACCGTCTCACGGACACAGTCCTTCACAGGCTTTGCAAAACAGATTTACTAAAGCTTGTTTGACCAATTTCCACCGATTTTTCTTTCCTATAGAGAGGGCCAGTCCAACGCATTCGGACATTGTGCAAGAGTAGTTTGTTTTGTTTTCTATACCTTCCAACAGCAAAAAGCAAGAGCATGCAAGACGAATGGAATTTCCTGCAATCGATTCTGATCTTTGGTCTCTGACGTTAGCAAAGAAAATCCGGGAAAGCTCAGATGGCATAAGATGGTATTGTTTACACGAAAAACCCCGCCTGTTTATTTTGTTTTCGATTTCAACATTATATATCTTGATGCAGCTTTGTAGACTTTGATATTACCTTTCTAGGCACTTAAGATATTGGAATGTTCAGGCTGAGCCTCTGACCGCAAATTTATCTGTAGATTATTTGCTATTTTTGTATCAGAAGAACTTGTCATTTCAGCATGTTGTCCTGGGAGTTTTCTTGACGTAACATGAAATGGGATAGGAGAAAATATTGAAAATTTGTAGTTTGAAAATAAATGTTGCTTTCAGATAAAAAAACAACAAACAAAAACAACAGGAACATCAAAACATCCTTATTTTGATCGATACAATATGGAATACGTTAAATAATGTCCTAATTTTGAGTTCAACATGCAAATGCAAAACAAGATCGGCCTGGAGTGTATCTCTGCATTTTGTGGTCATGGGTCTGCTTGAGCGAGTATGCTACTCTTTTGGTGTCCTATTTCCCTTAGATGTCTCAGTTTCTAGACATGGTCCTGCTGAAGACTAAGTAGTCACATATGTCAAAACAACTATCCTGCTTTTTCTACCATTTTAAAAAAAAATCTTTATTTTAGTCATACCAGTTTTTTGTTTATTAGAGTACAAGAGAAGGTAATGGAGGAAGGAGTGATGGATAAATGGACAAGGGAAAAAAGGCAATACATGAAAAAACAAAGAAACAAACAAACAAACAAAAACAAAAACAAATCAGAACAAACAAACAGAAAACAGCAGCAACATACAGACAGGATTGAGCTGTGAGAATTATATTAGTGTTAAAAAAAAAAAAAAATATATATATATATATATATGAGGGATGAGTGCATTTTACAGTTAGCACCACAACTATCAACATGACCTGACTCTCCAGGCAGAGAAGGAACAGCCATGTAGATATACATGATTGTGTCAAGTATCACTCATTGTCAGTTCATAATGATAACGGATTGTGAGATTTGAAGTGCCGGCTATGGTTTTTCCCAGGACAAGTGTGGAATTTGACAAGTGTCAGAACTGTCGATTTTTTTCCCCCTTTTCTTTCAGCAAGCACTTTTTATAGCTGAGAACTTAGTCAGGCATTGTTTTAGCGAAGTGATTTGTAGAGTGCAGTCGCTAGGAAAGTTCAAGAGGTTTTTCAGATTTCTTTTTATCATACCATTTAGCACAGTTTCACTGTCAGAAAGAGTCATGATCCACGTCTCTTTAGTGAAGCACTCTTCACATATTGTACTTTGAAATCCATTTTTAGTATGAACATACACAGAAAACGTAGACACGCTACAAGATAAACGATTCATATATGCAAATCGTAGTTCAACCAGAGTTGAAAATGGTTCGTTGAATGTATACCACACACTTCCTGGAATAGAGTTAAAACTAGCAACTTTATGTTCTCATAAGAACACATTTTTTTTTTTTTTTTGGCTGATGTTACAATGGCTACTGACAATCTAAGCAAAAATATGTAGATCGGTCAATCGTTCAGCAATGTTAATACATTTCTCAAGACAGTGTGGAAGATGTGCAAATAGAACCCTATTGAAGAGAGAGATACCGAAACCGTGTATAGAGAAAGTAAAAGCCTCCAAATAAACTAGAAGTGTAGAATTTTTTTTTTTTAAGTGAAAGTACCATTCTTTGACACCCAAGGCTTGAAATTGGCTTGGGCATTTCAGACCGCGTCGCCGCAATGTAGAGCCACTGTAAACCCACGATATACATCAGGTACCCGTTTTACAGACGGATGGGCTGAGCTAAAAGAGTGTGTTAAGTATATTTCCTAAGGATACAACATGCAACCGTTGGGATTCGAACCACCGACCTCAACTTCCAAAAGCCGCAGCACAAATCACTGAGCTAAAACGCCACACAAATGGTATTGTTTATAGGAAAACCCTGTAAAGATACTAAATGTAACGAATCATGATTATACATGTTGAGTACACAGGAGTCTGTGTGTTGTGAGCGATGTTTAGGGGATCGTAGTTGTATATACCGGGGCCCTGCAAATGTGTGTATGTAAAGTACGGCACGTGTGCGCACTACGTCACGGTTGTTTGTGTGAGGATCGTCGTAGTGAGCACGAGTAGGTTCGAGAGAGTTCGAAACGACTGGTGTCTATATAAGCGCCCAGCTGGAGAGAAAGAGGTGTGCAATGCATTGTGCCGTATGCATCGGATTTAGACAGCTGCCCTGAACATAGTATTGTTACCAAGCACCTGCAATAAATTCTGCATCATTACGACGTCGATGATTCCTGTTCTTATTTCTCCGTTCCTGTGTGCGTATTTACAGCCTGATTCCCACTTACAATGTCACCACTAACACCCATTGCCATTTAAAGTTCGTGACACTAAATAATCTGGAAACATTTTTATTTATTATTATTGTTATTATTATTTTACAAAAAATAAATAAATAAATAAATAACCTAATGAATAAAATGGTTAAAAATACAAAATATAAAAACATTTGAAAAAAAAAATGTAATGACAGATATATAGAGGGGAAAAGAACATATTTTAATATGAATTGAAACATAGACAATGCAGTTATTGGCCAGAGGTGGCGTGTTTGCCAATGGCAATTGGCTAGACATACATAAGGAATGACGCTTTTCTTCTGCCTCTCAACCAACAGGGAGATGGTCATGTCGACAGAATTGACGTGTAGGCAAAGATATACATCTCATTGTGCAGAAAAGCAGCAGACAGAGAAATCGCATCGTTGAGGAATGAAGAATAAATTTGCCCTCAGCGCTGTAAGTTACACTGAAATGATGAGTCTCTTTAAGTTCTGAAGGCACCTATACTGTCATAGACAGCCTATAGATTCTGTTTAGACGTCATAACCCCGGCGGGTAGCCATTAATGCGGTCTGTTGTATGTATCCCCGCCCAATTCATTAATTCATGAGATGCATTCTTCATCGAAGAATACTGTAGAGCTATATAATAGAAATAGATCAATGTCAACGGTGGCAAAGAATCATGTTTTGCAATGGTGCCGGCTTGCTGTGAGAATTGTTTGCACTCCTGAACACTCTGGTAGCAGTTTTACAGTAAGAAAAGCAAGGGCGTTTACAATACAAGAACACAGTTGGAACAGCTGTGTGATCAGAAAGCCGACGACAAACTTTAGACAAACCCTTCCAAAATCAGGTCATATCGTCTTTTCTTCAGTTTTTGAAATATGTTCATTTGAACGAAAAAAAAAAATCTTTCTTTCTATCTCGCTCACTGTTTTTTTTTTTCTACTTCTTCTTTATCTTGCTCTCTTCCTCTCTCTTTGTTGTTGGCCCCCCTCTTTCTGACTCTCTGATTATAATAGATATCATTTTCTTTATATCTTTACCTCTCTTCTCTCCTTCGCTCTGTCTCTCTCTCTCTCTCTCTCTCTTGAACTGTCTTGTCTTTTGTTTTTTACTCTTGTTTATTTTTGTTTCTCCCCCTCCTTCTTTTTGTATTTCTCACTCCCTCTCTCTCTCTCTCTCTCTCTCTCTCTCTCTGCCTCAACCCCCCCCCCTCCCCCTTTTCTCTCATTGAAATCGATTATCAACAAAAGATTATCAACGACAAAAAGCCATCCTGCAAATCGATTCCCAGCTCATTAATATAATAAAAAAATAAGTGAAGTCATTCTCAGTGAATTAAATTTAGGTAAAATAGTGAAATATTTGATTCATTTGACATAGAACATGTATGTCTGAGCAATTCTGGGCAGAAAATAGAGTAAAAATGGTAAACTGCATTCCACACTATAATTAAAAATCCATTAAAATTCTGACTGCTGTAAATCTTCATTTCGAGAAAGGGAATAAACAGCTGCATAACATAAAAAAACAACAAGAAAAAGTTGTGAAAACAAGAACAGTATCAGCAGTTACTACAAGAACAATTTGGTTGCGTCAATGGCCCTCACAATGAAAATATAGTCGCTTTCAAACATTCATTTTAAACAAGCCCTGGATGAGCAATCTTATCATTTGAAGCAAATCAGCCATCACAAAGCTAGGGCTTATGCACAAAAGGTCAATTGACAAATGGCATCTGGTGCTAACACCCAAAGTGATAAAATATTATCACAACAATGCTGAATATATAGCCCAGTGTTGAATTAATGTTGATGTCATCTATGCCGACATTATCACCGCTATGTGATACTAGCAACCTTTAATGGAATGTCCACGCTACGTTAGGAGGTTAAAGTCAATTGAGCATTATTCAACTTGAAAAACATCAGCATTGGTGTTACCCGGAAAACTTTCCAGGAAACGTTAGTGATCCGAGAAACTTTCTTTTAAGAACTACAGTGTCAGACAGTATTGTTTTACTCAATTTGTCTGACAGAAGTTTAAGAAACCTTGAAGTCAGAGACATCGAGCATAAATAATGAAAAACAACAAACAAAAGGAATAATTTCTGTGAAGAACATAATATAAACCATTGACGTATGTGGGTTTTTCTTCGTGAGTTATTGATATCTTCCTTGTCTCTTACCTTGTTAAAGTTGTAAAGTACTAGAGAAATTGTATAGTTTGTCCGTGTTCAGAGGGTTAACAATATCGAGAGATCCAAGGCCTAAGTACACATACATCTTGGAGTACTGAAGGCAACTGTTACGTACTTTCAAATGTCTTTATTGCTAGATTGATGAGATCTTTGAAACCTGTATAGAAGGCACTGTCAAACGATGCTGATATCTGTCCAGACTTGGTTAGACATAGCAAATTTGAGATAACGCACAATGATATCAGGCTCTCGTCAAATTTTGAGCATATAGATTTATTCGTGTCAGTGTGAAGATTTCTTCGTTTGCCTTTCAGTGTGTGAAAAAACAAATGGTCTTCCTTAAGCAGAAATCGAGATATTGGCACCTAAAGACTACGGGGGCGACTTGTTGCTGCAGCTGAATGTAGTGAGAAAACGGGCGATCACTTTTGTTAATCCTTATTATAATCTTTATCAGGCCATGCCACTAAATTACATTCTAGGGGCTTTTACTCAACGTATTTCAAAAAATCTAACTCTTACATGCATTTTTAGATTGATATAGAAGGATTCTGTAACGGAAAAAACTGTGTTAGAAATCCATTCATTGTTGAAAAACACGTGATTTCTCCGGTCGATTCTGTTTGATCACGCCTGATTTCATCGTGTCACGTCTCATTTACATCTTCGCAGCGAGAACATTTAAATCAGCCCATTTTGTTTAGAGATAAGGTCAAAATCATGTGAAAACAGAGGTTTTGAAATTAATCAGAAGCATTAGCTCTTCTACTGCAGTAAAATTAAATGGGTTAGATATTTTGAGAGACATGTTTCCAGTATATTAAAAGACACAATATAGAAACAAAGAAAGAAACAAACAGGCATGATGTGTACAGTAAGCTTGGTCAATGACATTGGTCCCTACAGTAAGATCAAAGACAGAAATCTATCACAGGGGTACAATAAATGGTAATTTCATCTTATACTGAGCTAGAACTCTGCCAAAGAAAAGAAACAGGTTTTCGCAAAGAAGGTAAGAAGCGGAAAAGGCAAAAAGGGAAAGGTTGAAGTTATAGTCACAGAACAGCACCAAGAATAATAATAAGTAATCAGAGCAACAACAGCATTGAGAGGAAAGGTGGACACAATGTTTAGTTGCTACTGTGTGTGTTAAATAAAGGCATAAAGAGTAAACATAGCCAGCACCTCTGTAATAACACTGCTGTTCAAGTTGAGGAAATGACAAGGCATACTTTAAGGTGATATTGTAATATGATGAGTACTATTTCATTAGTCTGTGTAATAGTAGAAAAAAAAAAGTGATTCCAGAGCAAAGCCTTAGTATATCGAGTTAGCACCTAATCCGATCGACTCTTTGACGCTTCTACAGTTACGGTAACACGGGAAATAAATGCAATGAAAAGCATAAAAAGATCGATATTAGTGAGGTCAAACAGCAGCCTTTTAAACCATATAACAACAGGAATGAGACAATTATTGGCTGGCATACAGAAAACAACAGAGTAATATTAATCAGAGGTATAAGTGTACATAAATATCACACAAGAATAGAGGCAAAGCTATATTTATAATTCATAGCAGGAAAACAAAAACAAAACGATACACTCAAAAAGCCATTAAAACAAGAAGGGGTCTGATATCCATAATATGTGAGATAAAAGAAACAAATTAATACATGTTGAGTGTGCCATTCATCAAAAAGTACATATATACATTAATAATAAAGGATCGTAACACGCCATAAAACATAACAATCAATGTCTAAATACAATTATATAAAATGTATGAAATCATCACGCATATAGCTTTTTTTCAATCAGATATATCAAACATTAAATTTGTTACAATATCGAAAGATCATGAGCCCATAGGAAATGGAAAGATTGTAGGCCTATAGACTTTCACATACCACCCACAACTGCATGTACAAAACAGAACGCTGACTTAACATCCTCTGATGTGTGGTTTCGTTAGAGGGTTTTGACATTTCTCCCATTGTCGACACCGACTACACTGGATGAGGATGTGGCGAGAGAAAAGGCCAGAAACGTGACCGGAGAACTAAGATTTACAGTTGTAGGCCAACTTTTGTGTTGAGCATGTGGGAAGCCTGATAATATCTCGTTATAATATTGTCACTGAAACAGATGTGGGTATGAATTTTGTGGATTTGGGAACTTGACAGTTTAGTTGATTTGATCTGTCGAAAGTCAGGGAAAAATAATAAAGGTAGCGATTTGCCTTGTTGTCCCACATATTCTCCCAACTTTCTGAAATACAAGAAAATATTAATATGTTCTGTCGCTTGTCTGGACCGATAGACGCCGACCCCTTTCTTTCTGACTGTAATCTCGCGGTGTAAGTTTGGTACTTGAATTGTATACCCAGTTTCCATGGCAATCCTGAATACATTTATGTAAGAAAACAATGCAAACTGCAGAATACAAGTCATAGCTGTGTCAAGTAGCACCAAAGCCCACAGAATTCATATAAAGATAGTAGGTTCATAAAGATGCGCAATGGCCATCTATCAACTGCTATCTTGAGAGGGTGTGCCATTTTATGAAATATGCATTTTGGATAGTTCTTCTTCCCTTCAATTACCTGTTCACCAATTGCCTCATTTATAAAATAACGATCTACCTGTGATATTTAGAGTTGACCTGTTTGTGTAAGTTTACGAAAAATTATCATTTTACTACTTTCTATCTTGGTCCAGAATCAGAGGGTTTATTTAGTTTTTCATATGGTCTCCCATAGCCATCGAGGGGGTTGGGAGTGGGGTGGGGGGGGGGGGGGAGAAGGAGGAGAGAGGTTGGAGCATCACTGACAACATCCTGACAATCTCTTCCCTATTCATACTGATCTTTCTGAAGTCTCAGTATGGTGGCCAGGGGGTAAACGGTTCATTTCCTGATATTATCCCGCCAACGTTTGTTCTGTGCAATCTAGTACTCACTCTGCCACTTTAATAATAAACACTGCTTAAACAAAACGTCTAGTCATCATTCAGCACATTCACGGACAACCTTTCAACACCGTGCCACTATTATTACTTTGCATCATTGTGTATCTATTTTGAGACAAGCGTTTATTAATCTTACCAGTTTGAACATGATAGGTGTATAAAAAGTATCTCAATGCATCTGCTTTTAAAAATTCAGTTCTAGTGTCATTGTATTTATTCAAAAACCGACATTGCCCCCTGAGACACTGCAAACAAGGATGACATTACCGATGTGTCTATGCCAGTTGTCATGAAGAGCTTCTGCTCTGCGGCTGTCTGTGCGTAGGAAGAAGGATTTAGATCAGAAATGAACTACGATTACACTTTTCTATGGCATGCCTATTAAACCCTCTGGGATATTAAGTTGTTGTGCTGTTTTGCTTAATTCAGTTATAGACTAACCTTGGTCTTCATGGTATTTTTTTTTTTTTAAAGCTAGTTTCATTAACCTTTTGTTAATGTCACAATCCCAGACAGAATATCATTGTATAACACGCAATATGTTTTTAACACTTTTTCTAACTTATTCTGACATTCCCTTTCTATCTTCCTTTGTTTTCTAAAATATAATCTTTGTTCTTAGTCTCTATTTTATCATCTGGCCTTGAGCTGTTTTTGAATTTAAAGTGTTTAGTTCTTGTTTTATCATATTCCTACCATGTTTATGTAGCTGGGCTTATTAGTTTGAAATCTACCGACACGTCTGCAGATCTGTTTGACCAGAAATGTCATTGCTAGATAAACAATATACTGACCACTGCGACCAGGTGGTCAAGCGATCTATTAATATTGCAACGAATTCGCCTAATGTACCACTTCAGTGAGAGTCTCGCCTGATCTCACAGCATCCTTTGATTTGATTCGGCACAAAAGAATAGACGTTGTAGATTCTAGGTCTTGAGTCTAAACTCCATGAGGGAGTAGTTCAACGCCAGATGAAGTGGCTCTAAGACAGTTAAGATGAGGCTAAAATTTGGGTTAAGGTTAAATTAAGGGTAAGAGTCAGGTTGAGATATAGGATGTATTCAGCTCTGCTGCCTGGATCATTTTGTCCAAGTAATAAGACCTCCTTGTCGTCATAGATCACTGGAATTATTTTACTTCCTGATAGCAATGGCGTTGTCCTGAAGAATTAATGCCAAGATTGAACGCTTAAGTTCAGAATATGATATAGCTAGATGATTGATGAAAAATAAGCAAATAAACAATATGTACTAGACTAGATAGATACGGATCACACAGAGATCACTATAAAAAAACTATCATAAGTAGGTAAACGGATGCCCTCAAATATGAAAAAGGTACCAACTACCTTTTTTAAACTCCGTAGCTCTAAATCTAGACAACAAAGGAGAATGTGTCTAAATAGCATTAAAATAAGTCCATTGCTGCCATCAGTGTGGGTATTGTTATGTACTGATAGCACGGATATCAATGATGATAAGACTTTGACGACTTATGTTTCACAGATGAAATGTACACAGTGATATAGTTTTGATTTATTACAAAGCCCATACGATTTTAATTCAATTTATTATCAGTATTTACTAAGCGTATCTTCTTGATTTCTAAAATGCTCACCGCCTCCCCGTCTTAACTTTATCCCTTTCCGTAGACACCCATTTTTCAAACTACATCTTTCTTAATTCTCTTTTTGTCTGTCCTTTTCAGATTATCCTCTCTGAGAACACATTTTGTCTCATTATCTCTTGATTTTGGCTCTCAGACTTTTCCTCCTGTTTGTTACCCCCCCCCCCCCCAGCAGCCCCATTGGTCCAGCCCTTTTGAGCCAGTTTCCCTCTCCACGCCTGGCCTCTTTGCTCTCAGTCTGTCAGCCTCTTCAAGACCAGTTGTTTGCCCCTTCCCCCTAAGATCCAAAACAGCTTTTGAAACAAACATATTAATTAATATTACTCTTGCCCTAAACAAAGATAAAGTTAAATTTCCTTATCTTACAGCGAGATTAAGCTTGTGGACTAGATTATTGGTCTGCTTAAAATGTTTGCACTCTATAAATTTACTTCTTTTAATATACATGTAATAATAATTGTTAAAAGAACATAGCATTGCGATGTTCTTTCTTTTACTCCTTTAAACCATAACTAGCAGTGTGTCAACCATGTCACTCTGGGCTATAGAGGGATAATCACTCTCATCTTGTCTGAGCTTTTTTGCAATTACCGTAAATTCCAGTCAGTATGAGATTTTCAAATTATCTATGTATTTATCGTCATTTTTGGCTCGTTGCTTCGATGTGGTTGCGTCATATCTTCATCTGTCATTGTCGGCATGAAATCATTTCTTCAGCTGTCACTATCTTATGACGTCATATCCTCAGGCTGGCGATGTCTGTATGAGGTCATATTTTCAGGCTGCCAATGTCTGTATGACTCGATATAGTCAGTGTAACGAATCATGTTATGTAGTACACACGCGAGAGGTTGTGTATATAGTTATGTAACTGGTTATAGTACAACCGCGAATGTTCCAGTATGCATGTGTGCTGTTTTGAGCCTGGCCTTGAGCGTGTGTTTAGGT
>JBCAUA010085614.1:0-10640 GCA_038406235.1 Peronia verruculata | reverse complement strand
TAGATAGATAGATAGATAGATAGATAGATAGATAGATAGATAGATAGATAGATAGATAGACAGACAGATAGATAGATCTAGATAGATAGGTTTCATTTGATTGACTGATTGATTGATTGACCAATTGATTGAATGATTGGTTGATTGATTGATTGATTGATTGATTGATTGATATTTTGCGCCAGTTTTGAGTCAATGATATTCAGATATTTATGTAGGCCAATGTGTATGTGATTGACAGTAACAATATGTCAAAATCGCATAACATGACAAAAAAACCTACATAATCAAACTTTAGTTTCTTTCAAATGGTCAAGTTTATTTGTTTTTTTTTTTTCTTTTTCGTTTTTAAAGACCTGGTTCTATTTTTCTTTGTAAGCCATGGTTTTATTTTAACAAGAAAGTCCACTATCTGAGAAGGGCTGAAGACCGAGCTAGGATTAATTCCACTGTCGTTGTTCAACGTTACATACTGACAAGGGCCGGTGCCTCGGTAGTACTTGGGGTGTTCAACGTTACGCAAAAGTGCTGGTAAACAGCCCTCCATCCCCTCCCTCTCCCTCCCTCCGTTCTTAACAAGACCCCAATCAACATGCATTGCCTAAACGCATTCTTCATAGCAGACCTAAAATGTTCTTACGGATTCAAATAACTTTACCTGTAACTTTTCACAGTATTAAAAAGCAAACGTATAGAATTTCATTTTTTTTTTTTTAAACTACATTGCTTTCGCGCATCATGTATTAAACGAGAGATCGCAAAACTGTAACGTGTTCATCTCCAAACATGGGAAAAGAGGGGTTTTGTCAAAAACCTGAAACTTGTACAGATACAAGAATGGCCGCTTAATTGGCGGTTGGCCTCATCTACCAAATTGGCCAGTCTTTGCCCCAGGGACATTGCTCGAGTTCAGTCTGCACGCGGAAAACTCTAACGTGCTTTGAAAAAAAAATAAAAAACGCCTTTTCCAATATATAAGAAGAAGAAGGGGAGGAAGAAAAAGAAAGAAAGAACAAAAAAAAAAAAATGTATGGCTTCATTCTCTAACAACTGCATTAAAGTTTTTTGTTTTCACTGCAATTATATAAACCCTGCTTTGTTCTTTTTTCTCAGTCAGACCGAGGCAGGCAGGAGAGTCCTTGTGTTGTACCGGTATTATGGCTGAACTAACATTTCGTAAGCATGACTAAATATGGGTGTGAGAATCCCTTATATTTCAGTTCTTTTTTTCTGACCCTTTTAAGATTAAATCAATGATCGGAAAGTAATTCGCAATTTTCTCAAGACATACTTTACAGGGAATAATGGATTCTGTAAGAGAACGCTAGAACTGTTTGCCAGCAGAGACCTGAAGTGTCCCAATGCTGATGAGGCTGTTTATCCAGGGCTCGCAAAAACGACCCTCCCTGTCATTATGATCGAATATCTATCAGCAGTATTGATCAACAGGAGAGAAGGAAATCATTAAGTCGAATTTGCTGAGGCATGGATAAACCGCTTGGGCTTTGACTTAAGAGGAAACCACATAGTAGGGGAGTAGCGATCTCAGCACAGGCAGTCTTGATTTGAACGAGGGCAGTTTTACTAAGCCTCTTGTGTGTATAGATGCTCAGAGTGTGGCGAGAACTTACTGCATGTGCCTGTAAATTAAAAGTGTCTTCAGGAGAAACTTACAAACGTTCACTTCACTCGATGCAGTTCAAATGAAACGAGCCCAGGTCGAGAAAGAGTTTACAGAGTCAACTCAGTTGTAAGTTGTGGATGTAATCAGATTTCACATGGATATCACCTGGAGTGCTTTTCTGTGTGTGCAATCCCATATTGTGGTGACTATTCTGGTTGAAGAACAACATGCAGACAGCCATCTTGTTTGACCTGTCGTTGTTATAATACATACTACCAGCGCCGTACATAAATAACCTACCCTGAAGTCAAATTGAGAGCTGGCGGGTCGCTGATGATGATCTTGATTGGAATATATTAAATAGAAACGAAAGTGATGATCTCAGCTTTTCGTCCCCTACCTCAGATAATGACAGGATGTAGGATTTCAAAGGTAACATTTACTAACAAAGCTAAACATCTTTGTATTTTAACGCAGATGGATGGGCCTGGAGTGACCGAATACTCAATGCCTTAAAGCGGTGCTCTACAAGCTTCGGAGCGGCCACTGCCAGTAGGTGAGGAAGTGATTTTCAGGGTATATCCATCACCACAAATAAGAACTCCGTCAACATAATCTATTCCTGGGTACTGTCACAATTCGTGTGGTAACATCCACTCATAGAATATTTGCTCTCATTTCGAGTCCTTGGATTTGAAATATCCCAGTCAGCTGTGGCCTCATGGACTAAAAATAGGGTTTTGTTAGTGTTAAAACCAACACTCTTTTCTTTTAGAAAAGCGGGTCATGTAAAACATAGCTTAGTAAGTCAACAGTACTACCCAATGAAGAGCCGGTGTAATTCATTATGAAGTTTTTAAATTATTGTTATTGTAAATTGTGTGAATCCTGAAATGATATCACGATATCAATTATATGTTATTATAATTGTTAAATTATGATTAGCTAGCGTTAAATAAATACGGACCCCTTTGTTACCCACTGTTAAACAACTCATCACTTTGTGTATAGGGAGGCAAACGTTTAAAACAAATGGACCCTAGGAAAGCATCGCTCGTGGTTTTGTGATTACTGGGGAAATATTTCTACACTGCAAATCTGCAGCAAAGCCCATAAAAGGTTTATGAACTCGAAAAGTACTGCATGTATCCATATGGAATTTGCCTCACAACCTTGTTGCATAAAGATCCGGGTGTTTCCACTTACATACCAGAAGAACCTATTTGAAATTACCCTGAAAAGACAATAATAATTGAATAACATATTCGCTAGGGTGTTTGATACACGACAGAATGGCGCATTCAAAACACCAAACACGTTTTCTTTCAGTAATTCAGTTTCATCATCCAAACTACCAGGCGCATTTGATTAAGTTGCAGGGACAATATCGGTTTGGATTATATTTAAATAATCTTCCACAAAGGCTGTGGGTTCTCTTTTAGTACCGGTAATTGACAAACCCCGTAGGCATTTGCTAATGGTGGCCAATGACGTTGCTAAACGACCATGTGAACACAAAGTTCACGATATAGATGAATATCCTTGTGGTTTCTTTGTTTGCATACCTAGATCTATATTTCCTGGTCTGCCATTGACAGTTTAACCCTCCAGTCCCTGTACGTTTGCTTGAAGAGGCAAAGAGAGAAAGAATTTCTCCAGATAAATTTTCTGCATCTACTCATGTCTCAAGTCCCGTGCTGTCAGGTAAAACACGGATGCAATGAAACATTCTTTCCACTGATTTCTTTTAACTTTGTTTAGTGAGGGTCTGTGCGAGGCCGGACCCATAGCAACAGAACCATGAAATGAGCTCATTCTAAATCTCCACGAGAGGCTTGGCCAAGAGAAAACTGGATCAGATTGGAATGGGTGGTGCAAAGTATTGAGTCTTTCCCATTGTAATGCACGGTCTTCATTTTTTATAATTGTGCACAAGGTGTTGGAAAAACGCAGAAGTACGCCAGGCGTTTTCATAGGATCGGTGTCGGTGGTCTAGCGGTTGGGCCGTTGGACTCGGGATCTGAAGTTCCGGATTCGAATCCTGAGAGGTCCCGACATACTGTCCTTGGGAAAGACAATTTCCACATTTCCTGACTCCACCCAGGTTTGAATGGGTACCCGACGATAGACAGTGACTGACATTGCTAGATTTTGAGCGCCTAAACGGCAGCCGGCCTGTATGCTTCCCAGGGAGCTGAGAACGTTACGAGTGTTCCCTTTGGATCTAACGGGGGTAATGATAGACTGTAAAGACTTAGAGCCTACTGTACCGGGATGAGCGGTATATAAAACACTCTCTATTATTATTATTATTCTACGTCATTATATCACAAACAGTACTAATATTATTATTGGGGCGCATTTTGGTTTAATAAGCTATGAGTCTGTCACTCATGGCGAAAGGTTTTTCATAAATATCCTACCCACTGTAACAGGGTCAAGCCAAATGGTGAGTCAAACTTTCGGCCGAGGCAAGGCCAAGGTTATGGATCGATAGAATTTCCCGGGATGATGGTCATCTCTATTTCTCTGTGACTGTTGCAGCAATAATCTGCCGCACAAAAATGAACCACAATATATATATACATGTATCTTATATATATTATAAAATTGCTAGAAAACCCACAATAAGGTTATGGACTCGAAAACTGCTGAATGGATCCATCTGGAATTTGGCACACAACACTGTTGCATAAAGACCTGTGTTTCTATGCACATAAACTAGAAAAAAAAGCGTAGTTTATTTGACGTTATTCTACAAATGCGGTAATAATTGAATAATAAACTCGCGAGAGTGTTTGATCCGAACTGTAGGTTCGATAGTATGACGCGTTCAAAACACATTTTCCTTGAGTAGCATTCAGTATAATCAACCAAATGTGAACATCGAGGTGCGCACGCTTTGCACTTTGAGTCCAACATTGTAAAAAATCTCCCACGAGGGCCTTGGGTTCTCTTCTAGCCTGTAATATAAAATTGCAAGAAAACCCACAATACGCTTATGGACTCGAAAACTGCTGAACGGATCCATCTGAAATGCGGCACACAACGTTGTTGCATGCATGTGGATCTGTGTTTCTATGTACATAAAGCCGAAAAAATCGGTGAGAACCGAGTCTACAGACGAGGGGAGGTGGGAGGAGGGTAGAGACTAGAGTAAAGATGGTCTTCGAAACACCTTTGATAGAAGACTTTGGCAAAAGAATTCTTGGTAATCCGATATGTCCAAAGATAGTTGCCTGGAGAGAACCGAGAATCGGGGGGGGGGGGGATGGGAGAGAAAAACGCGCGCGAAGAGAGATAGAAAGATAGAGAGAGAGAGAGAGAGAGAGAGAGATCGGTCAATGATTGAGCTTAGCCCAGCAAGCTATTGATTGATCGCACAGTGGACACAGAATCACCGATTGACCTGACAAAGTTACTTAGCGGAGTCAACCTTAGGTCAAAGTGCTGGGTCGGTTGGCTTGACCCTGTGTCGGACTAAGCTCGGAGAGTACACACATAGTCAGGGAACGAGAACACGGGCATAGGTCAATCGAAATGTTACACTGTTCAATGCTCATGCTGCTCTTTCTTTCTGTCTGTCCGTCTTTCTTTCTGTCTTTCTTTTGTTCCTTCTTTCTTTCCTTTTTCTGTCTGTCTTTCTTTCTTTCTTTCTTCCCTTTATTCTATCTTGCTGTCTTTCTTCTTTCTTTCTTTCTTTCTGTTTTTCTTTCTTCATCTACGTCTCTCTTCCGTCCTATCAGCCTGTCTTTCTGTTTTGATTTCGTTCTTTCTTTCTTTTCTTTCTTTCTGTCTCTTTCTTTCTTTACTTTTCTTTTTCTTCTTTCTTCTTTTTTTTCTTTCTCTCTTGCTTGTTTGTTTCTCTTTTCTTTTCTGTCTTTCTTTTCTTTCTTTCTTTCTTTCTTTTTTTTTGGTCTGTTTGTGAATGTCCTTTCCTTCGTCTTTCCCTCTTTGTTAAAAAAAAAAACACTGTTCCCCACCCCCCCCCCCCTTTCTCTCTTTCTCTCTCTTTCAATCGAAGTTTTTTTTTTTTTTTTTGTACACACACGCAGAAGAGTCAATTTGCTCTGCTCTTCACTAGCTTCACTTGAGGGTGACTAAAGGCGGAGAAGGACCCTCTGTCTCACCTGTTGAGTGTGCCCCCACTGGGCAACAGTTCCAAACATTCAGAAAGTAAGCAAAGCCACTTCTGAACAAATCAATAAGCCTCTAATATCGCACGATCAAAAACATGACAGATCTTGGCATAATCTATACGCCCTTCTGTACATGTCCTTGCATATCAAAAGATCACATATTGATTCAGGTAACGGAGGATATTCAGCATGGAGTAAAGTAAACTGCTCCCTTATGATCTTCGCTGACCCCGGTCCCTCCGCTTCCTAATAATGAATTTACATCTACCTAACCAATTCTGAATATTACTTTGTAGTTTATATACCCGTCTGTCGGTATCTGTCCATCTTCAGTTGTTCATAAATAATTGTGTTAACCAACATCACTTTGAGCTGTTTTCATAATATTTATAACATAATGTTAAATGTACAACACGAATACTGTTCTTTTAACACTTCTCTTGTTGTGACTACTGAACAAAAACATGATATGTCTTCTTGTAGATAACTCTCTTGATAACTTGTGTAGATACAAGGTGGAAATGGATCGGAAACGCTGAGCTAACGTTGGACACAATGTTTACTAGAATATTCCGTAGGAGATTTAAATTACAAGTTAGATAGAGGAGATAAGGCAAGGGAGCCACCCTGGCTGTGGGACAAGGCGTCTGCTCTTCGATGAGAAACATACGTCCCGGGTACAAAATTTGAATTCCACCGGGCAATCGGAATGATTTGAAGATTACATCCTGCATTTTTTTTCCCTCACTCCTCAAGTCTCCTGGTTTTTGAGGCAGGGAAGTCCGACGCTTAACCTTCTGGTGTCAGGGTGGATATATTTAGTAGGTCCCACGTTTACCATAAGCACGTTAAAGAACCCTAGACGATAAAAAATTGAATGAAGAGTGGGTGAAGACGCTCCTCTCCGGGCAAAATTTCCAAATTCCAAATTTCTACCCACAAAATTCTTCTCACCAAACTGGGTAGGCACTTAAGCCGAGAATAATCCTACCTTCTTAGGATTGAAAGACCACAATGACATTCATAAAAAAAAAAAAAAAAGAGATAGGGCACCATCCACTATTACCCTCGATCTTACGCCCCGAACTATAGAACATCTCTGTAGAGATTCCATCCGTAAGCTCCAATCTTGACTTTTTCCTTGGGAATCGGTAATCAGTTGCTTTTCAACGTTCATAACGTTTCTCGCTTCAAAATATGATCGTTCTTTAATCGTGCGTGAGTACATTACGAAATTTCTTAGTTCCTTACTAATGCTTTATAGAAATGAGCGGAGTCATTTCTGTTTTAAACCAAGAGACTTGCGGAGAATTCTCTCACTTCGCCAGGCAAACTGCCGTAAATTCACCAGTTAAAGTCAGCCAATGCTCAGCAATCATTTATGACATATTAAGAGCTGTTAATAATTATTACTTGATCTCTAAATATTTTTTTCCCCTGTGACACTAGATTCCTATCTCTTGGTTGCATCGCCTTTCCCCCGGTCCTGATGTGGAAAACCCTTAATATTCCGATTGCAGTGTCTACTGTCTTACTTTTGAGGTCATGTTGCCGGATCTCAAGTCAACACAGCTTTATTGTGGACAAGTCGCGCTGACCTTTCTCTGGTGGCATGTTTGTTTGTTTGTTTGTGTCGCGATTTAACAGCGTATCAGCATGATTCGGGCTATATCGCCTCTATATCTAGCACGGTTGATACGTTCACTGGGCACCCAGAGATTATGCAGAAAATTTATCAAAAAGAATATGTATAAACGTGGCTGATTTGCCGCGTGACCCTCAGCATTGTCCACAACATTGTCCAACACATGTTTTATACCGACGGTTTTATTGGAACAGATAAAAAGAAAGAGAAACTTACTGAACTTCACAGGTGTCTGCACCCTGCTCTCCTATCCTCTCTCCACCCTCCCTCATGCTTCTCCCCTCTCCTTTCCACCTTCCATCCCTCCCCTATTTTCCCTAATTCGTGACCACACCCCTCTCCAATGGATAATTTATTATTTTATTATTATTATTATTATTTTTGTTCAGCTTGTATAAGTAATTGAAAAGTTATGTTGCATAAATGGTTCAAAAGCCGGTAGTTATGGATCGTTACAAATCTAATCGTTTCACTGGTTAGGAAAAAAAATGTCACCAAAAAAAAAAAATGGCTTTTATTGATCATGGATATGGGTTTCCATAATTTCCTTTAAAAACGAAATAAAAATAAAACGTTATTCAGAGGCTTAAGAACTTCCATAACTTTATGAATAAAACATAAAAGAAAAGAACTACAACAACAACAATAACAAGAAACAGGCTAGCTAAAAAAAAAAAAAAAGGAAACAAAAATCATACATAATATTCAAAACGGTAAGAGTGTTCCAACGTGTTTTGACAAAACGTGCTCTTGATCGCACTCTAATTATTTCTCAATCTATTCAAATGTAACTTTCCATAGAACACAACCTGTAGCATTAGTTCATCCTCTATAAACTGCAGTTAATTTGTTATGCCTAAACTAAAAAAAAAAAAAAAAAGCAGATCCCCCCCCCCCCCCAAAAAAAAAATCTGGCTTTTCTCTAAACCGATGATTTCTGGGAGGAAGGCCCTTTGTCGAAGCCCGCTAGCATTGCCGAGCCGAACATGCACAAGTACAACTGTGCAATTTGCCACGCTTATGCCTTTCATTCCGCCTTCCTTTGAAACACTAAATTTACCAATCAATAAGCATGTTGGTTGGGGACTCGAGGAGATTGCAAATCTTGGGATAGAAACTATACAGACAGCTTTACAATCGTTACTTTTCAAAACGGTATTGAATTCTGTCAGCGCCCAGCATGTCTTAATTAAACAGAACGATATAATACAACGCTATCAGAACTCTTTAAAGCAGCTTCATAAATGCATAATTCATTTTCAAATGCTACGAACCTACGTTTGTTTTATAAGATCATAATGTGCACAGATGTATAGAAATGGAAAGCGGATTTCTTTTAAAAAAAAAAAGTAATGATCTGGTGCTTAACGCTTTCGATAACGAGAGTAAGGAAGCTTTGAAATATCCACCGGCCCATTCCCAAACTGGATATGGAAACACTAATATTCTGTCTTGAAATGATAATTTACTGGTAGTGATGTTTTCCTGAAATTTAGGGCGGGACATTTCAAACAAAAGATGACAAGTATCAACGCCTCATAATTCTTGCCTGGCAAAGACTATGAACGCAAAGAGCTAAAAAATCTCGACAAGATCTTTATAAAGTTCATACGACCCAGTTATCGTTTGTCGAGGCGGAGGGAGGGGGGGGGGTCTTTCTCTTTTCTCTCTCTCTCTCTCTCTCTCTCTCTCTTTGCTTTGTATTTGTATATTTATTTGTCGTGTGTTATTAAACACTTCTACATATACCGTTACGTTCTGTATACGTCTTTCAACCACTGGAGGTGGTTATCTCGACGATAACACATGATGTACCAAGACGTCTTCACTTTGCCCGTAAATCACTCTAGTGGGACGTCTAGAGGCAAAAGCTTAATTTAAATGGGTATAAAAGTCTGCACGCAATTTATAATCTACTAAAATATTCATCAAGCGCTGGGCGTTTGTTATTATATACGTAGAAACCAAACCAAATTCATTTCTGCCATCAGCCAAACTCTTATCAAGTTGAGACATAGTTTTAAGTCTGCCTTGTTCTGATGTTATGGTATAGATCTATATAAATATGAACCTTAAGCTTTGTGCTGTTTCTAGTATGCCTCATCAATTGTAGATCATAAGATTCCGAGAAAAACCCAACGCGGAAGTACATCAGGCGTTTTCTTACGTCACTAAGTCTTACCACCATTCACTACTGGTTTTATTTGGAGAGCGCCTATCATAGCGAAGAGTTATATATTTTCTACTCACCGTAACAGGACCAAGTCAATACGTGAGGTGTACTTTCGGCCAAGGCAAGGCCAAAGTCATAGATCAATGGGATATTGGTGAGTTCCATTGTAGGAAAAAATCCTTTTTCATGACAAAATTACCGAAATTAATCTTATCTCACCTTATCTTATCTACCTTAGCTTATCTTATCTCATCTCATCTTATCTCATCTTATCTCATCTTGTCTTATCTCATCTTATCTTGTCTTATCTCATCCTATCTTATCTCATATCATCTTATCTTATCTCAACTTATCTCATCTTATCTTATCTTATCTCATCCTATCTTATCTTAGCGGAGCTTAAAAACTCGGGAAACCCCAATACTTTACCATGAAACCCAGATATTTCAGAGACTCGTATATATGTAGAGCGCCGGGGGCACACGACAGCTAACTAAATTGGTGGCAGAACAAACAAAGACCAGCCTCATCGTCAAGAAAATACAGAGAACTGATGCCTTTATCCTGCGGAGGGCTAAATCATTCATTTTTTTCCCCCACCCAAAGTGACAGGTTATACATCAAACTGCCTGCCCCAGAAGACATGGTTTTTGTGAACCTCATTAATTCGAAATTAGGGCCATAGTCATTCAATGACTGGAAAATGTGGAGTAATTTTGAAATGTCAATAGACTTGTAATGTACATAGCTCTATACTCATGTATCCTGTAAATCGGCAGCACAATTCATAAAAAGCTTATGAACTCGAGAACTACCGGTACTAAATGGATTGATAGAAATTAGGCACACAACATTGTTCCATAAAGACCTATGTCGTTCATAAAACCGAGAAAAGGTTTACTGTTTCACATTATCCTCAAAAGGTGATAATAATTGAATAGTAAAACGCAGAGTGGTTGACAATTGGACGTTCGATAGATAAATAAATAGATAGACAGACAGACAGACAGACAGACAGACAGATAGATAGATAGATAGATAGATAGATAGATAGATAGA
>JBCAUA010085603.1:0-10640 GCA_038406235.1 Peronia verruculata | reverse complement strand
ACACCTTGCTCCCACATCACCCACACCTTACTCTCACATCACCCACACCTTGCTCCCACATCACCCACACCTTACTCTCACATCACCCACACCTTGCTCCCACATCACCCACACCTTACTCCCACATCACCCACACCTTACTGTAACATCACCCACATCCTACTCCCACATAACCCACATATCAGCCACGATATTTACACGACAGTGTTTATACGACCATCTGACTCGAATAACACATCCAACCTTTCGAGAGGAACTGCTTCGAGTTGACCCGACATACTGTGAGATCAGTTACGCCATCTGGCGGCAGGCTGCCTCTGGTTTCCACCTGTGAGATCGTAACTGTGACCAGTCAATGACCGCACCGGCCACCCGGACATTACGTCATCACTACTGGACACCTGAGTCACGTGAGGGATAGTGGATACGAGTGAGTGCTCTCCCTGTCTATGAGGGACGGTTACTGCCCAGCACTGACTTCTATGTTCGTGAGCTTGTGAGATACGTCCGTCAAATATCCGGCTAGCTGTGCTCAAAGATATCACTGTTACTGCTTGCCTTGTTGTTGTTGTTCTTCTTCTTGATACCCTGCCTGGAGCCGGATACAGTTTGTGATGGCGAGACCATGCAGTGTTCGCAGACGTAAACAATAACGACATGCAGACTTTAGGTCGCTTTTGTTGCAGAAAATAATCAAACAACCTCGCGGATAGATTGAGGTCTCCAACTTGATCAACATTATTGATCTGAGACGGTCATAACAGATTGTGTCGCCTCAGACAAGCCAAGACAGGGAAACATTTGCTGGATGGACTGACTTAGCGGCGATGTCAGTGGTGGGTGCTGGTCTCGGTGGTGATGGTTGTGGTGGTGACGATGATGTTGTTGTTGGTGGTGGTGGGTGCTGGTATGTCTGTTTTCAAATCAGCCAATATCTCACCATCACAGTCAATTCTCATGGCGGCAGATCTTCCTGCTGCTGTTGTTGAGACCGATAGTGAATAAAGTGAACAGATGTTACATCTTCCCTCCAATCTTCATCGTAATGTCGTACACTACTACATGTGGCCGGTAATCCAATAATATTCACAACTGAAGATTCTGTGTTTACAGAACTCGACCAATCGACCATAACTCTGCAGTCAATTTAAAAATACGGTAATTGCTATTTATGTTAACTGCATAATTACAGTATTCCTTACATTGAGGGCAGAATTGCAACAAATCGTAACGCACATGTCTTAATGAGTCCATTTCCCACCCAGCTGAGCGATAACTATCTCGTAAAACCTTTATGCCACACACGTTCATGTGGTCATACAAATGTGAGTTGAAGAAAGAGCGGGTAGTCTCTCAAACACGGCTCCAAACTGGAGGGAAGATTCGTGGAGAAGAACAACAGCACATACATCTCTACATTCATCTCAACCCATGCTGGAACAGAAGAGAACATTGTTCAATTGTCCATCCCCAGCAGTGTTTCCTCATTCAGACATGAAAATTCCTTCGATTTTACCATATTATACATACACTAGAAGAGAACCCACAGCCTCCGTGGGAGATCTTTTGTTTAAAATGAACCTCCACGACTTACAGTGTATGGTAAAGCGTGCGCACCTCGATGTTGATATTTTGGTTGTTTTAAGTGAATGTTACTCAAAGAAAACATGTTTTGAATGCCTCACACTATCGAACGTACAATTCAGATCAAGCAGCCTCGCCAATTTATTATTCAATAACCATCACATTGTTAGAATAACGTCAAAGATAATAAGCTTTTTTTTTCGGGTTTATGTACATAGAAAACACAGATCCATATGCATCAATGTTGTGTGCCAAATTTCAGATGAACCCGTTCAGCAGTTGTCGAGTCTATGAGCCTATTGTGGCTTTTCTTGTGGTTTTATAATATATATTTAATAGTATATAAAAAATCAGTATGAGACCACTTTCAAAGGGAAGGAGAGGAGGGGGGGGGGGGGCAGTGGCTCCGTGGTTTGACGTCTGCCTCATGGTAAAAACAATTCGGTGAGGACGTGGGTTGTGGCCGGACTTGCGGGTTCTCTCATTGGGGGATCGGAAGGTGATGGGAAAATTGAAAAACCTGCATTTTTTTTTTTTTCAGTGACTCAGCGATCCCTTGGGTAGGAAAGCCCGATGTTTAGCCCTCTCAGATAAGGGCGAATATAATAAGAATTATTTTGGAGGCCGCTTATGTGCGTTACGCTTGGCCATCAAAATAGATGAAAGAATAGGCCGCCGTCCACGGTCCCGGCAAAATTTTTAAATTCCAAATTTATACCCCCCCCCCCCCCAATTCAAATTGACACATGGCCAACTGTAGATATTGGTCAAGTTCTAAAAGTGTTCAAAAAGTCGCCTACGGCCAATACCAGATAACATACCACACAAATAATTCGGGCGCATGCATTAAAGACGACGGGTCAGAGCGTGTGCAGGAAAAGGGTAATATGCAATCGAAATCCCAATACTGTGGAAGCAACACACATATGAACGCACTGTGTCGGTCTGTCCATCATACACATCTCTTCATGCTGTCATGAGAAGGGCAAGCAAATAATACAGTGTCACTTCCATTAATGATAAAATGTTTTCTCCTTCTATATTTTTGTCAGGTCCTTAATACAACTGATCACAGTGTAGGATTAATTGAGGTGTTTCGAGGTCGATCACATGACTTAGGAACATTGCTGACATATGGCTTTGTTTATGTGGTGCGACGTCTGAAAGCTCATCAGTCGTCACGACTAGGACCTGCCTCCCATGCACAGAGAGAATCAGAGTGTGAGCAAAAATTGCAAGGTCATGTGACCGATCTTGAAATTCCTCATTACCAAGGGTGTTTTATTAAATACAGGTTTTGTCACATGCAATTGACAGCACGTTAAAACGATCAGATGAACAAACTGCACATTTGTTGTTCGTGGATGACTGTGGTTGCTGGAAACATGACATTTTCATGTGCTGAAATCCGTCGACCCTACCAGCACGAACATTTCTGCTCGCACAAGAAGATAAGAAGATAGGACAACATTATAGTTCACTGTTTCCATGAACACATTATTTGGGTATCAACATGAGCTACTCCTACTGCATCAATGATTAACAACGTTGCCTTCCTTCCCGCCTCACAACAGCAGACCATACTGTCACATCAAAACATCATGTAACTCAGTAACCAAATCAAATTGGCATGTCCCATATTTGATTGTGTTAACTAGATCGTAATTCATCGCTAATTTAATGATCATAATAACGCTGTGGCAGGAATTAGGACTGGCTTTCTGCAGCGTTTTCTATCATACTTTAATACGGTGGCCTTTTGCCTTGCATCTTCATGGACAAAATTATCTTTCCTCTCCCGGGAACCGATGGAATACTCAATGGACAGGGCTGAAAGGAGGAAAAAAAGAAAAGGGTGAGAAGAATGGACGTGGAAGGGATTTGGGGGGGGGGGGGGGGAGGGACTACATAAAAGGAGTAAATGGCTGTTGATAACAAAAGCCAAACATCAACTCTGAGGAAAATTATTTTTCCAGTAATTATAAGAGCTTTTGTGCTGGCGAACTGACCGTTTTTGTTCTGTGAATTTGAGAAAAATTCGTTCCTAAAGCAATTCAAATAAACACAACTTGGAGACAAAACTATGTTTGTAATGGCTTACATCAGAAAACCTTTCATTTGAAAAAGAAGTGATTGTTGAAGGTGTAATAATTCCTATTATTCATATAATAATTATATACCTTTTTAGAATAATAGATTACACACTATCGTTATAAAGTACACATCCTGATTTTTAATGCACACAATGTATGGTGGACATCTGCACATGTATTCTATCTAAATGTGAGAAACCGTGGGCGCACCGCCATTGTCGTGATCAATTCTCTCACACATTATATTGTTAAAACAGTGGGAAACTGTTGATGCTCAGCTGCTGCCAGCAAGCCGCCCTCTGTTTGCCATGCACTGTAGACAATAATTGTTATTCTGGGTGAGTCTCTGGCTGTCAGCTGGCCAGAGTGAGCTGGTCTATCACACAGAGCTGTCGCTGCTTAAAGCCACTGACCTCCAGTGCACGAACGTGCAGCCCCTCTCACCCGGCCCCCTTCCCTTAGGGCCCAGGCTCTGTCTCTGGACAGTGTTCTAAGTGCAGACACTTCTAGGGACAGATCTAAGCAATGGATGTCTGCTTTTTAAGGAGACAGTGATTTGGGGGAGAACTGAAAATGGGGTAGAATGCAGAGTGGGAGGAGGAGAGAGTGAATGAGATGGGATAAGTAATATAACCAAGAAGTATCGGGGGGGGGGGGGTAAATAAATCTCGGGAAGTTTGACAAAAACACCTATAACCTGAGGAACCCGTTTCAAGAACATCGTGGGTTAGTTTTGTGATCTTTCCTTGAATACAGAGGGAAGAAAATGCGCTGAAGCCAATAAAATAGTGCAACGGGTTGTCTTACAGAATTATAGCAAATTATGTTTGAATAGATGAGAAAAGTATTTCAATTGTGATGAGAAAGGAGTTGTATTAAAGTAGATTAGCGATGTTATGACATGGGAGCTCGGGACAAGGTGAAGTGAGAAAGAGGAATGATTGAATAAGGAAATCATCTGTTGAAGCATAAAACAAAGGGAGGCATTTTGGGAGAAGGGTGGAGAGCAAAGGACAGGAGGAATGACAGTTCGTGCAACTGCTTCTTTCAAATTAATAATAATGCAAAACGTTGAAAAGAAAACAAAAGCATGGTCAACAGCGACAGCAGTAACTGCATTATAGCCGGTAGATGACATAATCTTTTACATAATTTCGTTCTGGCGATGTAGAAAATGACTGATGTTTGAAGAAAGACACGCAGCCACATTGATGGGAGAAATAACTGCGGGGGGGGGGGGGGGGGAGAGGAGGGGGAATGAGGGGCGCGGGGCTTTCTGCGTGTCTGAGAAACGACCGATTCAAAGAAACAAACAAGCAAACAAAACTAATAAAATATTTTTCCAGCTGTTGAATAGTTTCTGTTGGCGAACATTCTCAAGCTAATGAACTTGCGAAGAAAAAAAAATATAACATTCCAACTGTTCGTGATTGGTTCGCCTGATGTCCAAAATATTGGCCCCTACTGTGGTCCACTAATACCACGGTCCTGTAAAATTAACTGTTGTGACCTTTTATTTCTCCTGTCTGTCCTCACACCGCTAGTTAGCCGACTGAGACTCGTAATTAATTCAGCTGTTTATCCTCATCATTCTTAACACCTCGTTTTCTGTTGCCCTTTTTCCAGATTCAACAAGACCCGGCAGCACTGCAGCGTGTGAAGTCATCTATCCAATTGTCACACTTGGCTGAAGAGATCAACGGGTAACGAGCAAAAATGGCGCAACCCAGAGCGAGACTCATTTGTTACTTGGCGGTGTTAGTTCATGTGACTGTGTGCTTCAGCAGCACGGCAGCCAATCAGAATGCTGGAGACCAAAATGCAGCGGAAGGCGATTCCAATCTTGTGGACAAAGTAGCAGATTTTAGAAATGCTCACAACAGACTGAAACGTGACTCACAGTTCATGGGTCTGGGGCAGCAACCTGCAGAGGACTTTGTTCGTAACGCTAGACCCAGCAATTTTGTTCGCATTGGCAAAGGTGTTGACGGGGCGGAAGAAGGCGGTTACGATAACTATGATGGCTATGACAACTTGTTGAAAAAGGCCTCCAGTTTTGTCCGAATTGGCCGCGCTAATCCTGCCATGAATAGATTCATTCGGATAGGAAAGAATGGAGGCGATGATTCGAGCAATATGGATGATTTGATGTACGCTACAGATCCCAGTTTTGAAAAGAGGCAATCTTCCTTCGTCCGCTTCGGCAAGAGACCGTCAAGTTTTGTCCGAATTGGGAAATCTGGACTAGAAGATGAAATCCCTGACAAGAGAACTTCGAGTTTTGTCCGAATAGGCAAATCTGATCCGTACTGGCAACAATTTGCTCCGGAAGACGCCATCAAACGTGGATCCCACTTTGTGAGGATCGGACGTGGACCATCCAATTTTGTCAGGATCGGTCGGTCTCCTTCAAGTTTTGTCCGCATTGGAAAAGCACCCTCAAATTTCGTCCGGATTGGGAAATCAGATATCGATGATCTAGACAACAAGCGGGCCAGTAGTTTTGTCCGCATCGGAAAGAAGTCTGACTACGACAGTATGGGATTGCCGGACGACTACGACAAGCGAGCATCCAGTTTTGTGCGTTTCGGACGGGACAGCACAACAGATCAAGAACTGATGAAACGGGTATCGAGTTTTGTCCGAATCGGCAAGGGCGCTGTGGGAGACAAACGCGCTTCCAGTTTTGTCAGAATCGGCAAATCCGGACTCGGAGATGAGGAGGAGAAAAGAGCGTCCAGCTTTGTGAGAATAGGCAAATCGGGACTAGATGATAACGGAGACAGTCTGGATGACTTGGGTAGTGAAGCCCAAAAAAAGGCGTCTAGTTTTGTTCGCATTGGTAAAGCTCTATCATCAGCGTCGTCATCCAAGTCGTCTTCTTCAGATCCTTCAGTTCCATCGTCGCCGGCTGACACCTCCCCGTCCTCTGAGGAGACCATGGATGACGGGAATCTGGTGGATGACGATAAACCTCACAGTCTGTCAAGCCGAATGTCCGGTTTCGTCAGGATCGGGAAAATCCCCGCCCAAGCCTTTATGCGCGTGGGTAAGAACAATAACTATGGGTTACCTGCTGCCATATACAGCCGAGGTACCCGGAATGGCGAATCTTCATTCATCAGAATAGGAAAGTAAAAAGATGTTCGCCGTCTGCAATTAAAAACAAACAGTAGAAGGACGGCCATTTCCCCTCTTCAGCCCCAAAACAAACAGCAAAAAAATATGTATGACGGTTAAGGAATAATATACTTTAATCTAAATCTAATTTTGATTGACTGATCCTTGAAGTTCAGTTGGAAGATACTTCTTGTGTTCCTGTTATGTTTGTAGCAGATGGCTAAATGGGTAAAAAAAAAAAAACAACAACCTTATTATCAATAACAATAGCAAATTTTCTAGATAATACAATCAACAATGAAGTCTCAGCCACTAAATTGACGTTACAGATAGAGCTAAGATAGAGAAGCACTGAAAGTGTCTATACAAGCAATCGATACCGAAGGTTTCTTTCATGTACGTCAATTTATTTTCATCGCTTGATTTAATATCATTATTGTTACTTATCAATATTATGTAAAAACAGCAATAGTAACAGCAAAAATACGACGATGTATAAATTCTGAAAATGATTTTCCCTCCTTTCGTGCTTTTTATTATGATTATGGTTGCAAACTTTTGTGTTCGCTATGGAGACGTATATCAAAGCGGTGATTCCATGAAGCTTTCTGCCTAACAAAACCACACTGCGAAGTAAAGACGCCATATTATCATTGTGCTATAACCATGACTCGTGAAAATTTCTATCTAGTCTGGTCAGCTGGTACAGATTTGCTTCTTGCTTTATGAGGAAAAAAGCGACGAAAAAAAAAAAAAAAAGGCTTACAGCAGAGTCAAAAGTTTCATATTTTTGTTTTGTTTTGTTTTGTTTTGTAACAGTATATACCCCTGTTGTGGATACCGCTGATGTAGAGGTTATATATGCTCGTGTTTCAGCTATGAGCCATTGTTTACTATATCTTTCGTCTCTGAGCTTTGCACAGAAGCTTTAAGATTAGAATAATTTTTTATTTATTTATTTATTATTATTTTTATTATTGTTGTTGTTATTATTATTATTATTATTATTGGGGGTTATTTTGTGTTTTGTTCACTGTTCTTTTATTATTATTATTATTATTATTATTCAATAATGCGAATATGGTCATTATTATCTTTTATGATTAATAAATGTTAACAACAATTTTTTTTTTTATGACAGCTCTCATAATTATTTGGCTTCAGAATGATTTAAAAAAGTGCACATTTGCTTTGATTTTGATTCAAATTTGTTATTGTAATGAGTGCAGATCTTTAAACATCTTCCTTGTGCCCATTCACCTCTGTGCGTTTGGTTCTTTTGGTTGCCCCACCTTTTACATTTAAAAAAAAACAAAAACAAATCTAGTTTGTGTATATGCCGTTCAATAGAACATTTTAACTTTTTTTTTAACATTTGTTACTCTTCTTTTCAGTGAAACGGAGTCTCTTTTGTGAAATTTAAAGTCACTTTTTTTTCTGACGGGCATAGAAAACTAAATCGAAATCGTTTATTTCTCGTGATGATGTGGCAGGAAATTGGCAATGATATTGTTATCAGTGTGGCAATTACTGGAGTATCGTAACATTCAGTGATTGACAGTGGCCCTTCTCCTCATTCTCTGTTATCATTGATCCTGTCGTTTGTTGATGGACCATGTTCGCATAGCATAATCCACTTCTGTAAGGAAGGCGACAACAAAGATGTGAATAAAATCATGGTAGTCTTCAAAGTCTGAGACTTTCATTACTGGTTATTGCTTTGTTGTTATGTTGGTGTTGTTGTTTATGTTGTTGTTGTTGTTATGGTGCTGTTGTTATTGCCTTTGATATAATTCGCTGTTTGATGCATACATCAGTTTGATGTTGTTGCCACTGTTGAGGTTGTCTTACTGTTGGTATTGTTAATGTTAAAGCTGCTACTCTTACATTGTTCTTAATTTTTGTTGCATTTGCAGTTGTGTTAGCTCATGACCTTGTCAGTATTAGTACTATAATTGCTGTTGTCCTTGTTGTTTTTGTAACCGTGTTGTTTCTCGGAGGGGCGTTGTTGTGGCCATTGTTTCTCTCAGAATATTGTCTCTTCTAATGCCTCGGTGGTCGTGTTGTGTCAATAGATAATACTTTTGTCCGACAACGTTGTAAATGTGCATCCGTGTGATATCAGTGGGGAAAATATGCTAGCTAAACTTTTCTATGTTAGTCTGTGTATGTCGAGTTACACTTTGTTCCTACTGTTCGTGCCATTTTACTAAAAGGAATCAAGGATGACATGTATACCTTGTACGCCTGCCATGTGGCTGGACAGGAGCATCTAGAGCACAACTTTCATAATGTGATTATTCTATTACTTTTAACATACTTCACAGAATTATAAGAATCTCAACAATAATAATTTTTTAAAAAATAACTATATTAACAGACAGAACGAAAAAAAAAATTGCAGAATGATGTTGACAGAAATAGAGGTAGAGCTAAAATCCTTGTCAAGACGTCAAAGATTGGATCGGCCGAGATAACCACCAGCAGGGGGGTTGAAGGGTGAAAACACACATGTACCGTAACAGCAAAAACTCAAAGTAAGAAAAGCTTTGTTAATGTTTTCAACAACATGGGCATGGTTCCGCAATGGACCAAATATCTTATTTTAACACGTGTATGAGAACAAAATTATGTTTCAAATTAACACTCTAGGATCCAGAGCAGCTCTAAGACAAAACAGCAGTGTCATCAGCAGAGTTCAATTACCATCATGGCAACGAGACCATTTACGCCGACGAATAGTTCGCATTCAAAAAACAAATATGATTGATCACATAGGAAACATATAAAATACCAAACAAATTCTTAACTCTTGGCATCTAAAGAAATTCCTATTTCTGCATCAAAGAGGTTGAGGATAATGAAAAGAAAGACGTGAATATTGTTTTTGTTTCTTCCAGATGGTGTGAGATTAGTCGCGTCTTTGATACGATTCTGATGTTGCTGATTAGTGTCTGTGGATCGAAATTTAATTATTGTCAACAGGCTAGTCTTTCATTCACAAGTATTATGTTCTATCCTGGAACATGGAAGTTGTTGTGGTGTGATTTTGGTCTTTTTGTTACCTTAGTCATTTTATTCGTTTGTTTTGTTTATATATTGCTGTTCTTGTTTTGTTGTTGCCTCTGCTGTTGCTGTTGCAATCACTGTTGTTATGTGACTATAAATGCTGCCTGTCTTTTATTTTTCGTGGTCGTTGTTGTTGACGTTTTTGTCATGTTTCTCAGCGCTATTGCTGTTGATGTCATGTTGCGATAAGAAAGCCGGTTGCTGTTATTGTGTTCTATTACCTTAAAAAACGCCTTATTTGCAAAGGTAAAAGAATATTTTTGGAATTTAGAACAGTACAGAAGATCAATATGTTATTTTGAGGGCAATTTTTATTGAGAGAATAAAACTGAATCACATTCTGGGCCCAGATAATGCCAATATCTACTAGCAATATTATCTCATGAAAAGAATTCATATTGTACATCCAGCGGAGCTAAGGCGTAGTGATAAAAAGCGTGTGCAAAGGTCGATGCAAACATGCTGGGATCTCCAAGTCAAGCTTTAGGGAAGAATGAAGCCATGTCGCCCAAATGCATAAATTCATATTTAAGTCAGGCCAGATGTAATAATGATCAGTCTTACTCCGGACATCTTTTAATCTTTCATACTAGGATTATTTTAAGCATTTTTACACTACAGATCTAACGATCCGTTTATTTATCCATCCATCTATTCAACAATCATCCGTCAATCCGTCAGACTGTCCATCTATTCTTCCGTTAGTCTATCTATCTATCTATCTATCTATCTATCTATCTATCTATCTATCTATCTATCTATCTATCTATCTAT
>JBCAUA010085592.1:0-10640 GCA_038406235.1 Peronia verruculata | reverse complement strand
ACCCTTCCCCTGAAACCCCAACCATTCTCCTCACCCAATAATACATCATTCGGTCCATCTTTCTTAATTCTTGATCTTCCCCATCCCCCCTCTCCTACACACACACACACGCGCACGCATACACACATACAAATATATTTACACGGTTCTTCCTGCACAATCTACACTCCTTAAACCTCTCTTCCGCCTCCTCTCCCTTCTTGTTACACAATTCTGCCTTCACCCCCACCTCTTTCTATCTTCGTATTCCCCTTTCTTCCCCCTCCCTATCCCCGCCCTCCGGCCCAGCCATCCTCCACCCCACCCCCGCCACCCCCCTTCTCTTTCTCCGTTCAATTTTTTGTCGATCGAACATTTTGCTCACGCCTAGAATGCCCTTCCCCCTCTGCCTCCGTCCTCTATCGCACAACAGTTGGGGAGCTGCTGATGCCGATGTATATATATATATAAATATTTATCTCCCTTCTGACCACAAAGGGGCCTATGGCAAGAGTGGGACGTCCGAAAGAGAGTCGGGAGGGGGTTTGAAGGGGGGGGGGGGGAGTTGAGGAAGTGGGAGGGATGAGACAAGCTTCGCTGTTTGTCCGCCCCTAATCAAACAATCCAACATCTCAATTTCCTCTCCCCCTCGATGTTCGTCCTGCAGTGGCTTGCTGTGTGTCCGTACGCCACTCAGCCCTTGTCCTGATAAGCGGGGAAAACAACAGAGAATTACTCAAACGAGGTATTAATGAAGAAAGCATGAAAAACAGTCAGCCAAGAACAGCACCTGGCTTCGGCTATGCATTGCTTTGTGGTTGAGAACTTAATTTCTCTCAAAGAAAGAAACGTATTCATATAATTATTAAAAGAACCTTGATGATCCCCACGTAAATTGCACTTCTCCCACTTCAGAATTTATTATTATTATTATTATCTGTGGAAATATAATAGAAAACTCATATTTTCATTTTGTGTTAGACTGAAGTTTAATGAAAGATATCAATGCAACCAAGCGATATTTATCACACGTTATCTAAACTCAGTAAGGGCCCTTTCCCACACATCTCCCAAAATAGTTTTCAGGTGAGAATTTTGAAGCTTAAATGCTCAGTTTGCAGCAAAATAATGGAAAGTTTGCAGTGTTCTGTGGTACATGATTATTATGTTTTCAGAACTTATTTGAAGAAAGCCTAGCGACAAGACAGAGCATCCACCATAACGCCTTACTGGAGTAGCTCTTCTTGTTCTCTTTACATGGTGCTCTCCTGCATGTCTAATTTCTCTTTGTGCTTTGCTTTTATTTTTCACATATGATAGCTGAGCGGTAGGTATTCTGTTGACTAAAAATAAGTATTGCGGCTGTATATATATATATTTATTCATATTGTTGTGTCTTATGAAATTGGTAAAGCTTTTGCAAAATGGCACTCAATGTAAAAACGTTACTTGTTTGTATGAAAGTTCCAAGCAAGAATCTGAACATGCCTGTTTTAAAATGTGTCTGTTAAGAGAATTGCGTTTGTTAAATCGCATGCTGCTATTTTAGGAAATCGCTCTGTTTCGCCATTGTCTGGCTGATCTTTTTCTTCTGTTCGTGGAATTGTCAGCAGGCAATCTATAAATCGCTCATAAAACTGTATCCAGTGAGTTTATTAGGTAACAAAATAGATTAAATCTATCTCTGAAATTTGATGTCCGCATCTAAGGTCTCGATTTCAGAACTTCTCCCACTGCCCTCTCTCATTTCCCACATCCCATGCTCCACCCCGCACTCGCTTCCTCTCCACCTCGCCTCGACCCATAGACAGACGTGGGTATTGGTGGTGCAACTTGGCTTCACTTCAAAATAAACATCGATTGAGGGGCTGCTCTGTAAAAAAGGAGGAAAAACAGGGGGGAAAAAATGAAAACATGAAATATCGGGACATACAGATGATATCTCTGTCTATTATTATTTCTTCTGTTTTTTCATTCTTCAAGTAAATTTACTGACTTCAAAAAACAATGCCAGAATGGTAAATGGAGGTTATTGGATGATGCGGGGGAAACAATTATATTATGAAACAGATGATATAATTACGTCCCCTGGGTCTCTCTGTGCGGACAGCGGCTAGGTTAGACAATCACACAAACACAGACACACACACTCACACATACACACGTACACACACACACATAACGCACAAAAAAAGCCGAATAAGTCCGAGCGAACAATTAGCTCTCTAGAGTTTCAGTTTATTGATTCTGTACTGACTTGAGCATCCACAGCTATTCAGAATTGGCTGGTTGGTTAGGTACCCATTTTTGGTTCGAAAACGGCCCATTTAGCCCGCCCTGTCCTTTCCGTCCCTGCTCGTATTCTTCCGACTGTAAGAACAAAGATAGGTTAAAAAAAAAAAAAAAAGGTTACTCTCACGTTGTGCCCAGTTTGGCATGACCTTATTTGGTAGATTAAAGTTGGATCAAAGGCGTAGGTCTGAGTAGAAATAATATGACAGCCTCTTCTCACTATCGTCATCTTCAATAAGGATTAACCCCCCCCCCCCCCCAAATTCATTGCAAAAGGAATCCCAGAACAACATGAATGTAATAACAGAATATCAACCAACGTAAACCCAAAAATCACACTTTAAAAAAGATGTCATGATATATCCTCCCCCCCCCACCCCCAACTCCCTCTTTTTCTCCTCTTCCACATCCCAGTTCGGTAGGAGCAAGGATGGGTAAAACGTTATTCTCACTTTGTGGCGTTCTTCGCTGTGTACGTTTTGTTGGTTGTTTGGACCAGGGCCAAATCTAACACTGAGAATTTTCTCTCACTGTCCACAGACAGAAAGTTTATTTAGAAAAAGGAAAAAAAAAAGGATAGCAACAACAACAACAACAACAACAACAACAAAAACCAGTAATATGCAATCCCAGTGCCAATAAATGTAAATTGAAGCAAGAATGAAATGTAATTGGCACCATATGTATCATATCTTTCGGCTGAATTACAGTTAACCTAGAAGTATTTGTGGGGGGGTTTTTTTTTTTTTGGTCCTCTCAATTTGAACACATTTTATTCTGAACGAAATGGCATGATTTGGACCTTCTAATCATCACCCGCTGAACTCGAGATACCCCCCCCCCCCCAACTCCGCCATCCCCATGGAGGTTGAAAAGCTAACAGATAACTTAATCCCCACTGCAGTATATACTGAAAATTTAGTTTGAAAAATAAAGTATAATATGATGTACTGAAACATATATTGCATATATATTATGAAGATTCAACGGGAAGAACCACAGATGTCCAGTTTTTAATATAGTCAAGGTGACAGTCCTAGAAGTTACTCCTGAGCTTTTACTACCAAACCTGAACAAATCAGAACGAAACAGTTATTGTTGTCCAAGCAATGGTTTGAATCAATGACTGCGAACACAAAATTCATAGACGTTTTTATAAACAAAACCCTGAGTTTCTCCCACTTGTAATAGATGGACCACCCACAAGAACACTTTAAAGAAGATGTCATGTTATAATGTGGTTCTTTCCCTTTGCTCTTCATAATAGATGTATATTAATTCGTTTTTGCTTAAGGGTAATTAACTGGAATACGTGCACTCATTTTAAAGGAAAAAAGTAATGAACGGTTTTCATACCGCCTTCTTTTCACCTCGTTGAAAATTGTAGACATACTAGTAGAGAACCCACGGCTGTCGTGGAGGATAGGCCAGACTGATATTGCCCTGAGAGTCAAAGGGTATAGCAAGAGTGCGCACTCGATGTTGGTATTTTGAATGATCTCATTAAGAAAACCTGTTCATTCGTTTGGAATCTCTGTTGACGAAGAGGAAGAACAATAGCATAATACGTAACCTCCATCACGCGTACAATTCGAATCAAACACCCTCGCAGATTTACTATTCCAATGTTGCCGCCTTTCTAGAACAACGTAAAACATAATAAGTTTTGTTTTGGGGGGGGGGGGCATAATTAATTATGTAAATAGAAACGTAAGTCAATATGCAAGATTATTGTGTGTCAAACTTCAGGTGGATACATTAAGTAGTTTGCGAGCCCATGAACCTGTTATGGGTTTTGTTGCAGATTTATAGTATTGAAACAAATCTTACAGCATGAGCTAAGCTAAGAGTGGGCGTACGTAAGAAAAGTGAGCACAGAAAATGATAAACCGCATGCAGCCTGATCCAAAGAAACATAACGAACTCGAACGACATGGGCTGGGCTGGGCTGGTCTGGTCTGGCAGAAGATGGTGAGAAATCAGCAATGGGTGAGAGACGAGACGGCGACGTGGCCGACACAAAATCGTTGCGCAAGGAAACAGAAAATAGTCATAGGGAATCAAAATAGGCCTGCACAGACAAAAATTTAACCAAAAAAAAAAAGGGAGAAGAAATGAAGATAAAATCAAAGGGTCATAGGTTTGGAGTGCTTTAAAAATGAAAAATATATATATGGTGAAAGGGTGTTGGTTGAAGTGGATGGGGTGGGTTGGAGGCAGGAGGGGGGAGGGGAGAAATGTCTTCAGCCAACCCCGCCCCCATCCCCCATCCCCTTCCCCGTCTCCCACAACTCGTTCCGCCCACAGTCTCCTCTGGGTAGATGGAAGGGAAAAATGAGAGAGAACAAAATAACTAGAATGGAATCTAGACGTGGTGCATTAAGGAAACTTGGAAAAGGACGGAAATGTTTACTGAACAGGAAGATAAGGAATGATCTCCCAGGTCTATTCTCCCAAAATCTACTTGTCCCAAACCTCCCCTACGCCTCCCTATCCTTTCTCCTTTAGATTAAACAGACAAAAACAAAACAGCAATAGAAACAATAGCAAAATGTGCAAAACTGTATAAATGTATACTATTACAATGAGAGTGAGCAGATTAATCATTGGAAGGAGACTGTTAGCTGTACTTAAGCTAATTGTGAGGCCGACGGATAGATAACTGGCTGGTTAGAGATGAGTGGATGGATGGATGGATGAATGGATGGATGGATGGATGGATGGATGGATGGATGAATGGATGGATGGATGGATGGATGAATGGATGAATGAATGATGGACAGATGGAAGGGTAGATGGAAGGAAGAAAGGAAGGCAGGATGGATGGATAAATGGATGTATGGACAGCTGGATGGATGAAGGGATGAATGGATTGATGGATGGATGGATGGATGGATGGATGGATGGATGGATAAGGAGAGAGTGTGAGAGAAAGAAAGAGAAACTGGGTTTCTATGTGGACCCATACATTTGATGGCACTGTGTTATGATCAGTCAGGAACATAAATTGCTCATACTATAGACTGTATAGATGAACACCATACACGTACGACGGGAATACTCAAAGATAAAGAGTAGGGCTTCCACTAAGTCAAGTACTATGAAAGATGGGTAAGGGAATTGGCAGATAAAAAAGCAGTGAAAAAAAGAAAAGAAAAATAAAGAGACAAAAAAAAAAAAAATGTGAGCGCTGTTTCACACACGGAAGATTTGAAGAGAAAATATTGCTTGTAAAGCGATAGTACCAATTTTTTCCCACGTGTTTTTTTTTTAATCTCTGAATCTAGCAGGGGTTAAAAATTCCACCTGTGCCTCTCTAGTGCCGATGACTATCAAATGGGGGTAAGTTCCCAGTGCAGTACCGAATACTCACTGCGTTCCCCTCATTGCATTCCCCGGGCCCACATGTGTGCGAGAGCAGGGGAGCGTTTATGCCAACGAAATAACACCTGCATGACCGAGAAACGTCCCTCGGCGTGACGAGTACTACAAACTAACAAGTACCGCGTACTGTACTCGTACGGTAAGTTACTCACATCATATGTGAGGAGGTTGAGAAACGCCAGATTCATGAAAGGCTTCTTGCTCACTGGGTGTCAAAGTAGGGATCCTGACAACGCCTCTTTTTTTACGACCTCTAAAAGCACTAGCAGTCCAATGTTTGCTTGCTATCAATGTTGATATGGGAGACCGAAATGAAAGGCTGAATGGACAGATACGCTATGAGCTAAAATAATGAGTGTTTGGGAATTGGGGCCTCTTATACAGGAGGTTCGTTCTGCCAACTTTTTCTTTGCTCTCTTTTGTGTTCTAGTGAAGTAATTTTCAGCACAATAAGTGGATTATTATTATGTAGATCGTGTTGGTGCTTTGGTTATTAAGTTTTTTAACCGATCAATCTATTATCTCATTTTGCCAGATATACACAATGTTAAGGATAAACAATCACTTCTCTTCATGTCAGTTGGAAGATTGATCACACCTACCCACACATACATACATACTCACTCACAGACACATAAACACACACACACACACAAGCACACACATAACTATTATCATTAGAAGAAAATATGTTCCTTTTAATATGAATTTTTCGACATCTTTCATGATGTAATACTTTCAAGCAATGGACTCTATCAGATTTAAACAAAGAAAACAAAAAAGAAAACAAAAACAGCAACAACAACAACAATACCAACAACAACAACGAAAGAAAAAAACAACAACAACAGCAAGAACAACAACAACAGCAACAACAACAACACGAAAGCAACAAGGACAGCAGATTTGTAGCGATAAGATGAAGTCTCTTACAGAAAAACATAACTTTTCTGGGCTCACAGCCAAATCTTTCTTTTAGGCGAAGATACATGTAATAACATGTAATAATTAGAACCTCTGAACCAATTTAGAACTATGTGACTTATAAGGCAAGACTCTAAACTATTAAATCAATAAGTAAAACTTGCTAAATCAAACATTGCCATTGCCCAAGACTGCACACATTAAAAGACAGTCGTTTACCCTTTCCTCTTTGCTGTTGTATGATGTCATCTCTCTGACGATGCTCTGGAATCCCACCTTCATGTGCCTTCGGCTATCTGCCAGCTTGGACTTCTAATACATAAGCATCTATTTTCCTTCACTTGGAAACCTTATGAAGCAAGTCACACACACATAATAATTCCATCCACTGTGCTGCATTCTACCTATTTTTATTTTAAATTGGGCTCCGAGGAATTAAATGTTTACAAATTTGGACAAAGTTTTCTGTTTCTATCCTTGCATCACGTCGTCTAAAGGATTTTTGGAATAGAAATGCATATTGCTCTCAGATCAGTATGTTTCATGGGGCGATGAAAATTTGGACATAAAACCACTGAACTAAATACAAAGGTAACAAAATTGAATTGAAATGGCAACAGTGTAAAAGATAAAATGGGGTGATTATATTTATAGAGCATTTTGTGAAGATACCATAAACAGGGTATTGGCTTATTACAATATAAAAAAAATCTTGGGGTTAGGCCGTTAGAGATGACACATGTCGTGCCATGACGATAAAAATCATCGTACCTGCTTTTCGGTGTAAAATGTTATTGGCCAAACTATCTTTTAGCCTGACACCGTAAGCAAGAGGCGAAATGTGCCAGAAAGTATAGCTGTCCGACCCTCCAGGGTCTAAGACAGTGTTCAAATCATACTGGTGACATTACTTGAGTGCTTCAGAAAGTATAACGTGGAAATCAGTGCTATGATTAAAGAGTGCAGTAGCCCTCGGAAAACGTACATTAAGACATTGTTCCATGTAAAATGTATGGGCCTTCCTGCACCGTATATTTTATTATAAAATAACATTATGTGCCTATGAGATGATATGGATCTCTCGATAGTCATGAGGGAAGCACACACAATTGTTCATCAATGAGTGAAAATGAATGTTGTTTTTGTAAAAACAGACTTACAGTTTAATTAGATGTACTGTGTTTGTCTCGTGTTCATGTTCCAGGTAAGCTGGTGCATGCATAATCAATTTCATTTGAGTGTTGTTGAAAATGTAATAATGTGTGTACGTTAGCACACGCCCATGAGTAAACAAGTGCCTGAGTGAGTTTATTTGTCACATATTGGAGAGGGAGAGGGGGAGGGGGATGAGGACGGGGGGGGGGTCCATTTTTAGAGGACAGTATACCAGATAAAATACTCTAAAGAATAAAGGATAATTATCAATATAATATATTGAGTACCGGTTTGTGCAGGTGTGGTAAGTATGTCATGTATGTCTGTGCACTTTTACATAGATAGATAAAAGGTTGGGAGAGTCTGAAATCCCATAATATGTCGTTCTTATCTTGACCATAATCATGTTTAAGATGCAGCATGTTTGTGCTCGTATGTACAGATGCGTCTATAAATAAAATAACAATACCTTATATGACATATGAGAGAATGTGGCCAGGTTATTTTATGCCTGCAATATAAAATATATGAATCAGAAAAGAGAGACAAAAAGTTATTGTTAGAAAACTTAATTAAATTATAATATCTATTTATGTTTCAGATGGGTACTCTCGAACGTGTTCAGTAGCATCAGTTCTATATGCCTGTGTGAGGTGAGCATGAGTGTGTTTGCTCAACGTATACAGAATGATGATGATTGAGTGGCAATTAGCCCCTCCAGTGCTGGTAGGAGTAGATCTGTAATTATTTACAGCATGGACAATCTGAAGAGCAGGGCGATATGGCCAGTCAAGTAGGTTAAAGCCTAGAGCTGGTACTTTGGGTGGACGTAACGTTGCATCCCTGGTACACTTGGCGAAAGAGATGAAGAAATTGAGTGTAGTGACGCTTTATGGCATAAAAGTCCGGCCACAGCTGTTTTATCGGTATGTCATTTCAGACACTCAGCTAGAAGTTCACATATTCTGTATCATGCATGCATTCTCAGCACCGGCTGTGGCCGATTCCCATGCTAGTGTGTTTTCTGTCCCTCAGAGTTCATATCACATGATAAGGAGATATACATAAGGCGCGGGAGGGGGAAAGGGGGGTGGGAGGAGGAGGGCTAGGAAGATGAGGGAGGAGGGGGTACTGGGGACACCATTGATAACATCTTGAGAACCCTCCTTCACTTGTTTGAAAAGTTGGATAGGAAATGACTGAATGAACAAAAAAATGACATTTCCAAAGTAGTAAGCATTGTTTGTTGCACTTTTGGACCTACCGGGGCTATATCACAACTGTTTATTTTCCTCACCGCCCCTTAAAAAAAAAAAAAACAAATATCAATTTTATTTATATAAAGTACTTTCATCTACCATTCACGCTCTTTCATGCTTATTATTATTATTTTTTTCACATGAGCGCTCCTTTTATATTATATTTTTGCCTGAGGATTGTTTTGCTGAGTTGGCATTAATACTTTATTTTAATTTCGACCCTAAAACATCTAAAAACAACAACAACAGCAACAACAGCAGTAGCAGCAACAACAACCAACAAAGCTTAATTTCAAAATTCGATACTTACTCAAGGAAAGACATGGGAATCTCTAGCGGTTGCTGCCATAATTATCTCGAACATTACGTGTCTTAAATTAAGAGAGCTATTATATGTCTTAAATTAAGAGAGCTATATACCGCCTAAATATTATTTCTTTTGTTACACATGTAAGGATATGCCAAAGAAAGATAACATTTAAAACAAAGAAAGAAAGAAAGAAAAAGGATGCTTAATTGAACTGTAGCTATACGTTACCTGGAGCATTCTTTGAAACATGCTAACTAGGTCAATATTTCATATTTACAAAGAAAGTTACTCATCATAACATGGTTATTGCAAAAGCACTTTGGCACATGAATTTATCTTACAGATAAGAAAAAATCGCTCATACATTACTGAAAGAGTGTTTTAAATTAGTCATGTCAAAACACCCCTGGATAGCACCTTAGTGCACTTTAAGTGATAAATATCTTCTGAACAAAAAAGGTGAAACATTCAAAATAAATTCAATGAACAACATTTGAGTTATGATCGAAGAAAGTTCACCAGTGCAGAAAAAAAAAAAAAAGGGCCACACCAAACTAAACTGAATTTTCAGAAAAAAAAAAAAAAAGAAAGAATAATAACAAACATAAACAAAGTTTGATAAGAAATTAAAAACAATCCAAAACTGCTTAGCAAGCACAGCTTGTACCTGTTGAATAGGCAGATTCTTCAAGTCTCAAACTATTCCGTCCCAAAACAATCCAATTCTCTTCTCCCTTTCCCCTACCCCCTACCCCTCCCCCCCCCCCTACCCACCTACCCATACGTTTATAGGGAGAAGTAGCATGGCTTAGAAAATAAGAGACCCCAAAGCATTATGTTTCGTTAATGATTGTCTGTATAAACCACAAGTTACTGGTTAAACATATTAAAGATATTTGTCATTGCTTTACTGTTTCTTTTTTTAAAATTAGTTCTTCTTTTTAAGGCAATCAAGGTGTCCAGTATCTTATGGCAATGTCAGCAGCAGAGGTTGGATATCACGTGGCAGAGCTTTTCGACCTTGAACCACCAAGTGCTCTCCTTGTCAGCCTGCGCTCTTGTTCATTACATGAGTCCTGGAACGTCTTGAAATTACTGGGCACGCAATGGTAGGCCTAATCAGCGCATACAGGTTCTCATGACTGCCAAAAGGCTAACGACTACCAGTGGTCACACTGGGCGTGATACACGTAATATGTGATCATAACATACGCTCGTAAAAACAGATAATAAAAGAGACATATATGCAGAAATACAGAAAGATAGATAGATAGCTAGATAGCTAGATAGATAGATAGATAGATAGATAGATAGATAGATAGATAGATAGATAGATA
>JBCAUA010085581.1:0-10640 GCA_038406235.1 Peronia verruculata | reverse complement strand
CTATCTATCTATCTATCTATCTATCTATCTATCTATCTATCTATCTATCTATCTATCTATCTATCTATCTATATTTTTTTTTTTTGAATTTTTCATAGCAAGGGATGCAAAAGTGATTTTTTACCTCTTTACACTTCTTGTTCAATCCCTCTTTTGTCTGGTAAAGGGAAGTAATAGGACTGAGCACAGGGATCTCTCATTATTTGTCCGCTTGTATCTGTAATTGTATATATCGTATCTCATCAACTGTGAACAGAAAATCCATTTGAGGACAAATACACTTTAACTTATCTATCTTATTTTAGGTGATAAGTACTACTTCAGGTTTTTATGGCAGTAAGAATTTGTGAGAGAAAAACTATTAATTTTCCACTTTCCCAAATAAATGTCTATTTCATTTTGTGGGGGCTGTAACCTCGTGAAATTATGTATCTATTAATGTCCTTTAAAATAATAGCAATAGTTATAGAGATTTGAATGTGAAAGTTCCTACAAAGATGCACTTTATATTCCTTACGGCTTGGTTGAATTTAAATTCTTGTCAGTTTACAACTATCTTTATCTTACTTTTTGAAAGTCATCGCAATAAGCAGGAAAAGGGGGGGGGGGGGGCAAACAAAAGCATAGAAACACTGATTTTATCACTGCCTCCGAAAATAAAAAGCTTTTTTCAGAATACGGTATATATAAAGGCAGATGGTCCGGCACCAATACAACTAATACACCTGCCGAAATACTAATTTTATTTGTAGGAAGCTCATTGAAGGATAGGTTAACAGTCCAGGATAAGAAAGAGCAGCAAACAAAGAGCAATCAAAACACACAAACAACTGCGACCTAGAAGTACAACACAACAACTACTACAACAATGGCTTTTGCCAGTGTGATTCAGGTGGCATTTTACTAAACGTTCCCGAATAGCATGAGAGCGAGGTGGTCAAGTTGTTTAATTATTGACTGCGTCTCACGCCATTACTTTGGTTCCAACGGTGAGCAAGTCGGGATTAAAAGAGCCGTTCTTCTGGTGAGTTTACAGCTGCCTTCAACCGCGCACTTCAATTATTCATGGCAATAGTAACACTGTTGGCCAGTCGCCCACAGCTGGAATGTGGTTCTCCCTTAATAAATCTTGACGAGGTGGCAGCTTTCAACAGTACATAGATGAGAGTGTTTTCTTCTCTTATTTCTGCGTATATAGAATGCTCTGGAGTCATCAAATAATAATATATTGTTTTTGTAACATACAAGTGCACATAGAGACAACTAATAGATATGAGCTTGTCTGTCAACATGTGTATAGCAAGATTGTAAAAATGTAGGGAGAATTACAAACACAATTTCAAACATTCACAGATTTGTCCCGCAGAAAATTATCGATTTGATGTAACCTAGACACGGTTGGAGTTTGTAAATGGGGGCGAAGAGTATTACTGGTTGTATCCCTTTGACAGACACTGGCCTGCAGGGTTTGCAAACCATCACAAAATGACAAGTTTATTAGTGTTGTTGTTAAGCAACCAAAATTTTGTGTTTGTCCGTGGGGGATGACAAGGATTTCATTTTTGTTGTTGTTGTTGTTGTTGTTTTTTAGTGACTCAACCCTCTCCTGGCGTCATGGTAGGACGTCCAACGTCGTCTTCTCAGAAAAGGGCGAATTTTTTTTTTCAGACGTCATGTGTGTAAGTTAGTTATAATCAACTATCTTTGGCAGTTAAAAATCAAATGAAGAGTAGATGGAGACGCCGCTGTTCGGGCGACACCCAACGTTTTTCTCGCCAAAAGCAAGTCAGGCACTTAAAGTCCAGAAAATTCCTCTTTTTCAGGTTAAAAGGCTACATACATAACAATAATTGTGTTTGTTTCTGGTTAATCTTTTTGAGATATCCAGAATACTTCAGTCTGTTTTTGTCCATTTCCTTTTGTACCTCTTGTGTGCTCACCGGGCAGGTGGAAACTCAGCAGGTTATCATTTGTTTTTACCTCCTCACTCACAATAGTTTAAACCCTTGTCTCTTTTGTTGGTTATTGTTAATGACTTTGTTGTTTTATTATATTTTTAGCTCGCAATTTGTTTTTTCGGCAGTTATTATTATTATTTTTTTTTAAAGTCTAGTAACTCTTTTTAGTGCTTAAGTCCCGGCATAATTATCTTGCCTTTCTTTCTATGTTAAAACTAGTGATTTTTTTTTTTCAGTCGTAGACAAGCAGAGACCAGTGTTATAATTAAGATTTCTTGGCCTGAATATGTAGTGGTACAAACAGACAAAAGATGCAACAAACAAACAAACAAAGATTGGCTGGAAAACTTCAAGTAATTGCTGTTTTGGCAGTTGGAAGGTCAATATTAAGATGCATTAGATCATCCTTATGTTATGGGCTCATTGTGGATATTATAATTATGACCTCCTTTGCCAGCTTCACAACCTAAGCTTATTTCTAAGAAGTTAGTCTGTCATATTTGAATAATAGCCATATAACGGACACATAACTTGATAACAACAGAACGCATTCCTGAAACTTATTTTGCTGACGCAGACGGAAGTATTAGAGTCCTCAGAATAATCTTTCTACACAGGTTAGCAGTGACACGGGCTATCTTCTCTGGATCAGTGTACTGCTATGCTCATAAATTTCAGAATCGACATTTGTGAGAAAGAAAATAAACATTTAACAATAACAACAACTTCCGATAATAACAACCACCAAAACGAAAAGAACAAAGCAACTGTTCCGGAGTATAATAGATTTTCTCAGCAAAGACATACCTTCATCATTCATCTCTCCACAATGAATTGTGCATAAATATATATTTTTTTTCTACGTTGTAAAGCACAGATTATTATTACTTCAATTTACAGCAAATGAAAAAAAAATTCGAATGTTAATTTTAAAATGTTAAAAGGTAACTACTTTTTGTTATTAACTTTTTAAGAGTGAATGTGCTGAAAACATTTACAACGACTTGACGGTGAAAGTGGAATCGGCTAAATATTGTCTTAACCAAAACCAATAACTTGCCCTGCCAATCCTCCCTATCCCTAACTTATTTCTGGCAAAATGATGTGAGTAATGATTGGATCAGAGAAGAGGGGAGACTGTGGTGGAAAGAGTGGGAGTGGAGCTCAAGAGATGTTAAAATCGATGAAGGCTAGAGTGAGTGAGTGCTGGCAGAGTTTTCAGGCTTGTGGTTCAGAGGTCGGAGAGAGGAAGAGAGAAGGAGGGCGAAGTAGTAAAGAAAAAAAAATAGGGCGGAAGAAAGAGAGAGAGAGAGAGAGAGGGAGAGAGAGAGAGAGAGAGAGAGAGAGAGGTGGAGTCGTAAATCCGATAGAAAATAAACGGTTAATACCTTGTACCGAAAGGAATGATTTTCCGCTCTATCGGCTACTTACAGCTCTCTACACCTATGAATATTAATGATGGCGCGTGCTCGTAAGTTTCAACAATTCACACGTAACGAGTCTCATCCTCCGTTGATGAATAATTCGCTTTAGAATCAATGAACAGTTTCTTTGCAACATTACATTCAATGTCCAAATTCCTTTATTCATAAACAAGCACGGTCGCTCTGTACATTTGACACAGCATAATCTACGTAAACGGCGCCATCAGTAGGAAGGGGATAGTTAGAGAATTTAGGTGAAACAAATCTAATGAACTACAATACTAATAAAAGCAACAATGGTGCAGAACTACAGCAGATGTCATCTGTCTTGCGTGTACCCTTCATCTATATTCATCTTAAAATGGTGAACTGCTGCATACTTTTGGCAAATCTGAATCTCAGCATGACGTGCTTAATAATTGATATCATCATTCAGGTCGTTTTAAGCAGCATATTCATCTTTCGCTTGTCTTCTTCGGTTTTTGGCCGCGAAATATCGTTTTTCTGGAGTCATTGCCTGATCTTCAGATTATATCGTGTAACATTACAATATTACAGAATATGTTATTTGTTCATATCTTATTTTATTCCCCGACTTGATCTGCGAGATGAACAATGGCTGGATAACGTCAAAATAGTGAACACTGGCTTATGCACAATACATTTCCGCTGTTAATATAATCAAACATAAACCGCATAGGAAATCGTAGCCATTCTGCCGTATTACTAAATGCATCGCATTGATCTTTTTCTGTCAGGGAGCCGTTCACAAATTACGTCTACAGAAAAATTACCTTATCTCCTTTACTATTACGTGCATTGAACAACTTCGTCATAGTTTACCTCTACATTCCAACATACCAATCTCCCACAAGAAGAATTAAATTTCAGATAGAGAACAACATTGATACAAAGCGAAAAAAGTTGAATTTGCAATGACAAAATTAACAAAATAAATTATTCACTCAATAAACAAATATGAACAGGTTAATCTTAAGATATTCATGAGATTTTTCTTTTAATGTCAACAGAATAGGCCGTGTTATAACATTTTGTTCCTAGTTAAGCATCGGATTAAAAAAAAAAAAAGATCTTTGGCTAAAATGGAACACATGATCCCTATAGTTGGTGTTTAGATCAAGAGCAAATTCCATAACATCTTCAGTGCCGTGCATGACAGCTGGATGTTAAAGTATAAGCCACAAATCACATTCTAGTATGTATATCTTTCTCGCAAATTATCGGCATTCCTATAGGATGCCCTCATATTTTTTATTACTTAGCAATTACAGTCACTCTTTCCTCTCCTCTCTGGCTTTTCGCATGATCGGTTTAGTATTCGTATTTTCTTACTGTGTCTCCCATCTGTATTGACACCTTCATTGGCGTCGATTCATCGTCACAGCTTTGGCAAATGGAGCGGGAAAAGAAGATAAATTGCCAGATGATTAAGTTGACTTACATTGGTTGAACTATGCGCCAGATGATTAAGTTGACTTACATTGGTTGAACTATGCGCCAACATTCGAAGTTATGTTCTCTGGTTATCTATTGTTATTGTTGTTGTTATTTCTTCTATAGCTGGCAGGGTGGGGAGCCAATCGACAACTAAATGCACACATACCGAAACGAGACACGACAGCCGTGAAGGAAAATAGCATAATTCAGCAGGATTTTTGTTTTCATTAACTCATGAATAATGCCATTTATCCTGCCACTGACAATATTTTTCTGTGCTTTGAGAAAGTGTATAAAAAAAAAACAAATAAACCGACGGGAATCGATCAGGGGTTGATGTGATCTGTACTGATAGGGAATACTTGTCATATTGCGTTAGTGTAATCCGCCCTCTTCCAGCTTAGACAAATTGAAAATGTACCAATAATATGACATAAAAGTGAATCAAATAGAATTAATCTCGAGATGAAGATCAATACATTCAAATTCAGATCTACGCACAGTCATTCTACACTCTTATTTCAGATTCCAGCAATTCGCCTGATAAAAATTGCTGAGCAGTTTCAATTATTGTCATAAAGATTTAAATTATTCATCATTAGAACACATCTCGAAGGACGTCCTCATATGCCCAACCAAAATCAAATCTTTTCCCGACTACAGTGGTCCATATAGATGAAGTTGGCAACATTACTTTGCAATTATTTTCCAAGACCACACGATTATTTTAAAGTCACTCCTGTGATAAGGGCAATGGCCCAATTTGCTTAGTCGTGCCTTGAGTGTCTCTTCTTCGGTTACTTTAAATCGATAGAGCGAACTAGAAAATATTAACGTTCGAGAATCGAACATTCAGCCTTTTCAGTGATCGCTAGGACTCCATTTTCACCTTCTTTCAAGACATTGATTTTCTACTTTCCATAACGTTAACAGGACTGTTACTGAAATATCTGTTCTTCTCCCAGTTTAGCTATCCCCTATCCAGTGAGCAAAACTTGTGTAAACGAAGAATTAAGAACATTAAATTCAAAGGGAAAAATCCACAGATCTCATGATAAACATATCATTAACAAGACAACCCTTATTAAGAACAGCACCCGTTTGATCGAGTATGGCCCTTATCTGTGCACACAGAGAAGAGCACTCTTTTTTTGTACGGATTTCCTGCTCTGACGCTGCCGATGGTTTATGTGGTTTGAGGAGAGCTTGAAAGGGATCGAAGGAGAGACTCGGTGAAGTGGAAGAACGAATAGGATATTTGAACTCTTCAGGTTGTGAAGTTCAGCCTAGGAAATTAGCAACCATGTTCCAGACAGACCAGAAATTAGATCTAACACGAACTGGGGAAGTCACTGGAGAAGTTCAGAGAGAATTGGAGGGGAGGGAACGCGCGATGGAGGAAAAAGGTGACGAGTGGACTGGATGAGAGATTGGGTTGATAGCAAAGGTCTTAACAAACAGTATCTTAATGGCCATCAGCTAGTGGGAAATAAACGCCGTTTAAAAATCGAAGCATTTGGGCATAGGGGAAAGGGGGGGGGGAGGGAAGAAGCCTAACCTGTGAGTAAATGATGGTGTGGGTGTGGTTGAAGAGCTACGTTTTTCTCTTCTTCTAGCTTCCCGAGTATTTGTTTTTTATTATTTCTGCTCCCGCTACCGTGCCATCGTAATCTGTATTAGGAACTTGTATTAGACAACAAAGACCAGGACAAGGACGACATCATCATCATCATCATCATCATCAACAACAACAACGCAACAACAACAAAGCAATATAAAACGTGTAAAAAATTATCACAGGAAACTTGATCTAGATAGTGTCTAAAGTACTCTGCGCGCTTCCTCTGAAGATCATTACCTGTCTTGGTCCACCTGAATAATTTTCCTGCACTGACATGGGCTAGCCCTCTGACGTTCGGGAAAGGCCGAAAGACAATCAGGCTGATTGATTTGTATTGGGAAAGACTAGACTTCGGGTACAGGGACTAGAAATCCTTGCACTATAAATATCCTGCTACAAATACCTATAAAGAAAGATGCCCTCAGGATCCATGAAAAGGCAGGGGCGGGAGAATGATGGATCTACATGTGCCCACGTAGAAACGAGCCGGACAAGGAACCGGACATTGTCTGATTCTGTGGGGCATCTATGTAGTTGTGGAGGTATTTCACCACAGAAGAGGAATGAAGATCCACAGGATCAGAAAGCGATGCGCTGATCCGAGCACTCAAGAGCGCCCTGACTCGCCCGAGTGGTCATCAGAAGAAACTGACCAAACAGCAGATCCTAGTACCAGAACCTTTACATTGGGTCATCCGACGAACAGTCCCGCTTGCTTTTAGATGATGAGCAATTCACGGATAGTCAACCTCAGCAGGGTTCAGAGAGCGAAAACAGGCACAGAAGAACTGCATGTTATATGATTAAATCGTAAAAATACATGGAGCCGTATTATGTTCCAGGCTGCAAGGCAGAACTCCTTAAGAAGTACTTTGAGTCCTTGAGGAGAGGTTTGCGACCAGAAAGTACACCGCAAACTAGATTGGGTTAGATATAGGAATTACGATTGGTATCAAACTTTCCTTGATTCTCCTGTGTTGGCAATGCAAATCCTGCTGAAAGTCAGTGAGCGGGCCAAACTTTGGAGAGGGCCGCCCAATGGCATCATTAAAGATTTTATGGATGGCCCAACAATAATACTAGTCTCATCCAAAGAAGATGCGATATTCCAAAGACTGGATGGTTTGGTTACCTGGTACAGAATGGGCAGTTAAATCCAAGCAAACAAGAAACCATTTTCTCAAAAACGGGAGGGCGGATGGCAGAGTGCACTTTCCGAAGGTGCCTAAGCTATATCAACAGTCACAGAGTTACCTATGAAAAGTCTCGATCGATAGTATGATGATTCTCTGAAGGTCACAAAGCAGAGAGGTGAAGTGGATGCTCAGCGGGCAGTTGGCCTAGAGAATGTTGATAAGAGTGGCTTTTCGTGGCGTTTCAAGGTTTAGATCCTCCAGTTCATGTTGATCCCAAAACTATGGCCACTCAGAGGCAAAGATAAACTGCTACACAAGGACGTGGTTTGGGCTCCGACATTCTTGACCGATGTCGCGCTAATACTGATGTGAAAGCAAATGAAATTGCTGTTACCAATCACATCTCTCAGTAAAGGATACAAAATAGGGAAAGTCCTCCTTCACCTGATATTCAGGTTCTCACAGGATGCAGCGGAACTAACGACAGAGTAGATCATCGGATTCACTTAGTCTGGTGGGAAAGGAATAGAATCGGGCGGGCCATCGGTATTGTTGTGGTCCACAGAACGCCCAGAGAGAAACGAAACATGATTTTCGAAGAAATCAGGCATGAGGACGATAACACGAAATGTCCAAAAAGCTGTGCAACAGGAGTTGCAGGGGCAGTGGACTAACTGGAAAAGTGTCCTCTAAAGAGGGATGACATGGAAGGATAGTTGGAAATTGCGCCCAGGAAACTGGCCGATAGTATGCCTGCCGTATTGGATAAATTTTCCATCAAAAGTGAACTTCACCAGATGAAGGAGGGACACCACCGCTGAATGTCCCGCCTCTGGGGGAAAACAGGTTGGGAGAATATTCCGATTAATTAGCAGTTCAGGTATGAGGCCGGACATAGTATTTAGCTCGAGGGTTGCGAAGATTTACCATAAAAACAGTGTTAGGTGTTGAAAACTGGTTCAATGCCTGACAGAATGCTGGGGGAAAAAAAAGGTGGGTGACAGATACCGTAAGTCCTAGTATGGCCAGTGCTCTGTATCAAGTCAAGCGGTTAAAGACTGAACCAACTTATAAAAGAACCCACTCTTCCACTGAAGACTGTCCATATTTGGCACCCCTTGAGGAGTTTTCTATTACCGGTATACATGTATTACACTGGCACAGTAATAATGTCAGTGGGTAGTCATGTATTGAACAAGGTTAACTGCCTCTCTTTGTCTTTACTTAAAATTAAGGTGGTTATTTTATTCTTAAAAAGGACCGCACTTACCAAAATAGCTGTCTACCTAGACCTTCTCTGCCACCCAACCTTTGACCTTTCATGATTAGATATACCAGAGCAAACACTGCCACAGCAGCCACGCCATTACTGTCAGTTCAGCAAATCGGCATTTATGTCACGTTTCCATTAGACAATGGTCAAGAATCAGTCGAGGAAGTATGGCTTGAATAATATAGATAACCAATGATTTGATAATCACGATGGTGGTGACCAAAGAGCATCTTTTCCTTTTTTATTACTTTGTCCATCTGTCGCATCAGCCACAACACAGGAAAAGAGGGATTATACTGAGACATATAGTAGAGGATACATTGTTATTGCAACTGTGCAGAGAGAAACAACTACTGTCTCTTGTGTGTGTCTCATGAATGCAGATCGACAAATTAATGAGTGTTTCTAGGAGGAGTAAATTAATCCTCTTCAGAGGGGCCAATGAATCCGAAGCAAACAATGCTATTGTTCATCGGAAACAGTTCTCCTGGCAATAAATGCAATAAATAGACAGATTTGTCAGCTAAGCAAGAAGCAGCTGACGCCTGCAAATCTCAAGGATGTGGGAGAGGGGCTTGGTGTGGGGGCTGGGAGGGGGGGGGGGGAGAAAGCTGAGTAATGTAAGAGTTACCACATCATTATCTTCACTGTTTGGCTTGCATGAACCTCATTTTGAGACTGAGGAAAACCCGTTCATGGTTATCACCTTCTGAATACTCTTTCTTCCCACTCCCTTGTCCATGACTTCAGTCTGCCCTCTTCCACTCTCCCAGCCCCCCGCCCCACCCTCAGCCCTTTTCCACACGCGCTGACACACCGCTAATCAAGAAGGCTGTTGGTTCCAGGGGCCAACGGCGGAAGAACTCAAAAGCAAAGATAACTTATTTAGTGGTGAGTTTGTCACACGGCCTCTAGATCAGGAGTCTGGTCTTCTCTCTCATCTTTGAGTAAATGTCCGGTGCTCTTTGAAGCTAAAGGAGGAATCTAGGTGGCTGAACAGGGACAGACATGCATACTGTCAAACTTACACAAACCGACAGAAAAGGATGGAGACAAAGAGAGAGAAGGCACGAGAGAACGGGAGAAGATGAAAAAAGAGACACCATGAGATAGACAGAGCAGAGAGATGGTCGGAAATTAAGAACATATGAAATATGAAATAAAAGGAGAGAATTATAATTAACAGACGGACGGACAGACAGACAGGCAGACAGACAGACAAAAAAAAAAAAAAAAGAGAGAGACAGAGAAAAAAGAGACAGACCAAAACAAAAAAAAAAAAAAAAGATAGACAGTCAAACCGATAGAAAATGAAAGGAGCAGAACGAAAGAGATAAGTGGAATAAAAACATTATAATAGAAAGAGATAGAGCGAGAGAGAAAGCATTAGATAGAAAGTAAGCAAGGAAAAAACAAGAACTGATCTCAAGGAAAGAATATGTGATTCTTGCACGACGAATGGTAAAAGGAGTTCTAGTACTATTTCTTTAAAGAACTGAGCAATACATGAAAATGAAGTAGTACAATGGGTGTGATAGAAAAAAAAATGACCTCAAAGGAGCCAGTCCACTGATTTATCTGAATCGGCTTAGGAAAACGCTAAACTTCTTTTATTAAATTTCTTTTCTAAATTAACGAAAATAGTTTCAATTGTACAGTCAGAATGTGCTAATATTCCCCTTAGCTCGCTAACTAGCGAGATAGATAGATAGATAGATAGATAGATAGATAGATAGATAGATAGATAGATAGATAGATAGATAGATAGAT
>JBCAUA010085570.1:0-10641 GCA_038406235.1 Peronia verruculata | reverse complement strand
CTCGTTCGCATCCACCGCCTGATCGCCACTTATAAGTCACGACTACATCTACTCAACACTGAGAACTCGTGACAGTATGTATGTATGTATGTATGTATGTATGTATGTATGTATGTATGTATGTTTGTATGTATGTATGTGTGTATGCGTGGGCGTTTCATTCTAAGAGTATAGCTATAATGGTATCATAGAACTGCAGAGAAGTAGAATCATTGTCCTGAGAATTTATTGATCCTTTAATCAAATAGCTAAAAATCGTATTCGATTGATTTCCCTCCCAGGATTTGAAACTGTCTTCCCTCATATACCTCTTTGTGACGACAAATTGCAGTCCGGATGGTATCGATTCACAAGTGCGGCAGGCGGGACGATGCCGACTCAATGTGTCCACAGCAACATGTGTGGGACCTACGTACCTATTTGGATGAAAGGAACTTTGCCAACAGTAGCAGGTCGATATTACCCACAGTGAAATCAGCTTTACACAGTCTTCACATCAGCTTTTTTACAGCTTTGCGTTTCACACAGTCTCTCATTCGCAATCACGAAGAATGCTCTCTCTCTTTCTGTCTCTCTTGCTCTCTCTCTCCTTATTTTGCGATCCGATCATGGTCAAGCAAATTAAATGAACTTTTGTTAATTATTCCATGCGTGTTCTGGTAGCTTTGGTCTCTGTAAAGAAAATCTGCATAAAGTTCCAATTTTGCTCAGAAATAGCAAGCATTCTTAGGGCCTCTCTTGAGAAAGGATTAATTTCTTGGTCGTACTTGATAAATTCATCACGCCAATTGCCAAATGACCTATGCCGGAAAGGCTCAATGTTCAGGAGAGCAGTCTGAGGTTTTCGACAATTTGTGGACATAACTTATCCATTGATAAGTCCATTGATGTCATTACATAAGTTTTAGGGTAAATTTGGCCAGATTTATAAAGTGTGACATTTTTTACCGTATCAGCTAAGATTTATTCGCTCGTAACTTCTAATTTTTGGTGTTATTGTTGTTATCGTTCTTCTTGTTGTTGTTGCTCTTATTGTAGTTTTTGTTATTGTTGTTAGTAGGGGTGGTGGTGTTGTTCATGTTAATTGTCGATCAAAGAGAAAGAAGTGGAATAGGTCAGTTGGTGAAGAGTAGGCTATGGCACCCCGCCAAAACCATCTACCTGAGATGGCTCAGTTGGAGAAATATTGAGTATCCAGGGCAAATTCTTCAACATTGTCAAGTATCTCATTCTGTTTGAACTTACTTATACCAGGCTCAACAAAAGTTACAACAATAAAAGATGAGAACACAATAAAGACATAAAGAATAACATATTTTAATTTTACGTTTTGTAATCAAAATGTGTTTATTATTATTATTATTGAAATGCATACAGAGCAGTTCTAGATCAGTGCACTATTCATTTATAAAAATATTTTCACATTATCACATTTTTTACCGGGCTACCTTTCTTTTGACAGGTAAACTTGTATTACAAACACTCTCTAGAAGGACAAAATCAATTTGACTCCGGTAATTTATGTATAATAATTTTTCTTTTAAAATGATAATGAGAGAAAAATGACATTCATCCCATGTCAACGTTACAGAATTTTCTCATTGATCGTGTTTGAACCCCACGCTGGTAAGCCTTTAAATATTGAAATTTCAAGCGTATAAATAACACGTTGGAATGTAATTAATACATTCATTCTTTCGTTAATTAATTAATTAATTCACTCATTCATTCATGGTTTCTTTTTTATGATTCTCAGCATTCTCTTTTCTCTTTAAATGTTCTCTCTTTGTCTCGTCTTGTTTTTTCCTTTTTGTGTTTCCTTGTATTCCAGTCTATCCATCCATCTCTTATCTCTCTCTCTCTCTCTCAAACTTCTCTGTTTCAACTGCATTAGTCCAGGTGGTTTTATGTTATGTTTTATGAATTTAAAAAAAAAATAAGAGAAACAAATGATTGACGTCAAAATAAGCAGGGGTAAAGAGTATTACAGAAGTCTATTTATAAATTATAAATCATTTTTAAACATTTTAACGTTACATTATGTATATATATATATGGATATATATATATATATACATACATATATATATATATATATGTGTGTGTGTGTGTGTGTGTGTGTGTACCATTATAATGCATCAGTGAGATACGTTTTTATAGAGGTTTTGTGCGTTTATGTCTTTATCATTGACGTGGGACCAGCACACCGAGTAGTTACGTCCTTGTATTTTCCATCTGATAATACTGTAGGTGACAGACTAACGGCCTTAAACTGCTTTATAACCTGTGGCATGTACTTGTCCGTTCTTTATTTACATACGACTGAGTATGGCCTATTGCACCCAATCTGACAGTTGTCGAGATGTTTGAAAGGCGTAGAGAGGATGTCTGACTATAACATAATTTGAAAGTTGGTCCCTTTAACTTTTACCATGCGAGAATCCATGTCCAAACCCACGACATTGTCCCACTAACCAAAACGTCTTTGAGAAATAGGTATAAATCTTACGGGTGGATTTCTGACATGCACCGCGTTCATACGTTATTTATATACCAGCAATATATTTTACAAAGTTGAAACTCAGAGAGGCATTTTGGAAGAGTTATACAAAAGGATGGATGTGTATTGTCTTCCAAACGTTCAGTTCGTAATGTAAAATGTACTTTTTCAGTGAGATAAAAAAAAAAAAAAATCGATCATCGTACCCGACTGAAAATAACGTTATATGCATAACTATGTAAAACATAAGCATGGAATGAAGCTTATAACTAACTAAATCCACACACAGGTTTCATTTTGAGTGTGTAGTGTGATGAATGGTTTAGAACAAAAAAGAGGAGAGTCGTACAGTGATTTCTAGACATGGGCAGCTTGTCTGCAGTCTGTTGACAATGACAATGAAAGACAGAATGGTAACAGGAGTTAAAATATAGATGTAAAAACTCACACTTACACAAAATAAATTGGTGCAATCAATGTGATACAATTCATTTTATCACATAACCGCAATGCGTATCCCAGTCATCGGCCACAGGTGGAATTTGCCAGCTGGTCTTTTTGGTATAGGTCAGCTAGTGAACAATGAACTTGGTGAAAAAGTGCCTCAGCAGGATAGGTCACCACCTTTATCTACAAACATATTCAGCATATAGAAAAAAAAAAAAAACAATTGGAGTGTATTGAGCCCCAAAAGCGAAAAATCGAAATATCGGGACAGGTCAGTGGGAGATCGTTGTGATCAGTCCTATTACTTCCGTGTACCAGACAAAAGAGGGATTGAACTAGAAGTTTAAAGAGGAAAAACAATCGCTTTTGCGCCCTTTATTCGAAGCATATCGAAAATTTTATTGTGATGTAAAGAGAATGTTTTCTTTTTATTGTTATAGTTTCATCAAATCTTTTGGCGACCAGTCTTTCGAATAGTAAGCAGTAAAATGATTTGTTTTCCTCATTACAATGCTTGCTCAACACATCTTTTGTCTGGCAAAGGGAAGTAAAAGTCTAGTCAAGATGATTTCCCCTCACATAAGTCCCTCTTTTGGAAAGGCAGATAATCTGCGAAACGATTAACCATTGGCAAAGAGCTTATGTTTATGGGTGTTTATGTTCCACCTGAAATAATAGCATTCTCAAAACAGTGCTTTTAATTTATTGCTGGTTGGAAATCCAATCTAAGATATGGTCTACTGCTAAAAAAGCCAAACTTGAATCACGGGGGTTTCGAATGCAACCCGTTTAGATTCGGTTCGATCTGCCTCTGCCCTCAAGCATAAGTCTAATAATAGTATTTCTTCGGCCGCTGTTTCACAATGTGTTTAATCTTAGGCCCAAGACCATACTATTTTCTTTCCTAGATTGGAACAGATATTGCGTGGAGTGCAATAGATTTGTTTCGACCAAGCGAACGGCTGGAAATCCCCCGTTTAATTTTAGTAGCCTAGGGGTACAAACACTACAAACAGTTCACACTGACATAAAAAGAAAAACGCATAAAAATGCACGGAATCGGGTTACAACTGTTCACATATCTCGTAGTGGAGAGGCAACAAATACCAGTGAGTGTTCTATTTTTAGCAACGGGGTACAAATACTCCGCCCGGGATTTCCATTTTTTTGCTTATTCGAATATGAACTATTCATGGCACACGCCAGCCTCACCCGCAGGCAAGATCTAGGCTAGATCTGAAACCAAGATGATGTCAAATGTTATTATAATCCATAAAAGCCTAGTCTTCCGGGTCAACTTGCTTGTGTATGTTTAGGTTTCGACGTGCTCCTGTGGGCTTGGATTAGACCTAGGGGACGTTTCACTCACAGAACGTTGGATAACAGACGTAGAGGCAAAACAACTGAGCACCGGGTGACTAATTAACTAAAGCGCGGCCTAGACAGCACAAAAGAAAGAACTCGGGGTAGCTGAGCGGACGGTACAGTTGAGATTGAAGCAAACCAAATCTCCCAAGCTAGTGATTAAGTTCTACATATCTGGCCTACACGCATCCCCCAAGCCAAGCGGCAAAGTTTGACGTCAAAATCGAAAGCAGGTCAGGCCTAAGGTAAACGTCGTTATTATGAAACAGGTAGCTCGGAAAACCAATGAAAATCCAAGTCGACGCTCACGGACAAACGCTTTGAATTTAATCATCAGGCATCTAATGTCAGACATTTATAACTTCTAGGAGCCAAATGGACGCTAGGTGGCCGTCATACCAGGGCCAGATAGAGACCAGTAAATAGCATCGAAGTAGGTCAATGTTTTAGGTTTTTATTTATTTCGGACGATCAGTCCACAAAGCGCATGTGCATGAAAATTGACAAATGGAATTGTAATTTAAACAAGTGGACAAGTGTAGTAGTTCCATATTACTGTTACTATTGTTCATGCTGTTTACAGAGCCTAGCGACTGACCAAAAATCATTTGTATATTTACTGAATGCTGCCAGCAAGAATGATTTAAATCGTGGCCCCATATTGATGGTGGGGTTTATGTTCCTGTTTTTTTTTTTTTTTTGTTTTTACATTTCATTGAATGTGTTATGTGATGAGAAGTGATTGAGAATTGGTTTAGCAGCCGTTATCTTTTATATGCTAAGATTAACTGCCTCAGTGCACACGATCTATCACAGACCAACATGACCCATAGTGAGGATTGTTATGTGAGTGGTGAGCAGGAGAGAAAAATAATGTATACTACAATACTCTTTAAGTTGTCGCTTTCAGTTCCTTCAAGCATTTCTTTCGTGATTGCGAAACCCGACTGCTGCCTGGCTAAGACAAAATACAGAGCAAAATGGTTCAGGCAAATTAAGATACCTAAAACAATTCAAATAATATGAATTGTCATCGTAATGATGATACAGACAAAAAGATCAACATATAGAAATATATTTGTTTTGTTATATAACTGATCATTTTGCTTACTATTGTGTTCAGATGTGTTCTCCCTCATATATTCCAGGTGACCTTGTTATTCGTGAGGCGTGTGCTAATTACAACTCCAGCGTGCCAATAGGAGAAAAATGTTGTGAGATGAAAACCAATATTTTGGTCAAGAATTGTGCTGACCAGTATTACGTATACAAACTCATTCCAACCTCTTCCTGTAACATATCATATTGCGCAGGTTGGTAAATGTCAGCTGCCAAATATGAACCAAAGTTTGTACTCCATTTCCCCTGTTTATCTATTAAGTCTTGCACATGTATTGTAAATAAAACTCCTTTTATATGTTCAAAGTTGAGCTTATTTCTGTTCCGATGCGCCTGAACAATTGGCAGATCCATGTGAAATGGAGGTTATGGAAAAGAAGTAAAGAGAAGATGAGATTAGGAGAGAACAAAGAGAGACATAGAGGGACATACAGAGTAAGAAACAAAGACAGACAGACGAGACGATCAAATGCAGATAGGTTGAGTGATTTTATCGATATGTTGGACATTTGTTCATACCTGGCTGGTCAGTCGACAGAAGCAGCAGATCTAATGTACATGTTCATTTCAGGACATTCGTCTCCTGACCGTCTCAGTGCTAAGAAAATATGTGACTATTCTCTCCGACCCTATTACCTATTTCTGTTTGATCCACAAAATGATTTCAGAGCTATCCTTATATCTTTTGGGCGGTATTTCTGCAAAGCAATGAATATACAAAATAAAATATAATATGGAGAAATTATCGGCCACGATGCTATCTGTTATGGAGTTAACATTAATTCGGCAGCCATTTAGGAAACAAACAAACAAACAAACAAAGTTGTATAGGTCTCATGACTGAAACAATCAGCATTGTATACTGTTGCAGTTCACCAGCAGCATATAATGTTTCGTTCCTTAACACAAAACTTTGCTTTCTACAGGAGACATCGCTCCTTGCCCAGTTGGCCAATGGTCCAGTACCGGCTTCGCTCCTTGTAAATGTAAGTTTTGGTTTGGAGTACACTTATTTATTAATTTTTAATAGGCCAGAAAAGGCTGAAGAAACTTGGTAGATTGTCAGTAAGAATCACAATGCATAATTGCATAACATCCCCTTTTTTGACAGCCGATATAACCTACCCCAAAAGGAAAGGCTTACTAAGACTGTAAATGTAACCTTTGTTAACCTTGTCAGTCAATAAAGCTGGCATAACGTTCGTATAAAAGAAAAGTGGCAGAAATATTATACTATGCCTTTCAAGCATGTCTTAGGACTATTTACAACCTGTCAAGATGTTACACAATTCGTTATAATAACTTTGCATACAACCAAACAAACTTATCGTTTGAAGTTTGCGATGGCCTTATTACCACAACATTGAACAAAACCTTGCAAAATTGAAATGTAAATATTTGTATTGACTAAATTCCACGACCTCGTTCTAAAGTTTCGTTCTGAAGTTTTCAGTAATCTCTTGCTGGTACCGAACGTTTTCTTTGTATAAAATTGTGAGATGTCACGTGATGAAGCTACTTGGCATTCTTGTTCACAATAATAGAAACACAGCGCTTAAACAACTAATGCAATATTGATTATTCTCGTGCAGCCTGTTAATGTAACAACAGTCAGGACAGGATCAGACGACACACTAACTTCCAATTCAATTACAAGAAAAACAATATTTTTTGCTATTCTTAACAATCACCGTTAAGCTATCACGTGACCAAGCCTCTGATCAGACGCAGATTCAAAAAGCGTCCATGCCTAGGTCGGCTATTCCAAATATTATTAATATTCCTAAGACGCATGCACCCTTTTCATGTTTGGTGTCTCCCCCCCCCCCCCCTCCCCTCTCAGATGCCTATCCTCAAATGAAAGAAAACCCAGTGTTAACAGGACCTAACATTCAACCAAACAAGTTTGATTTCAACTGCCACATCAACTTCACTGATCAAGATCCCCAGCAAGCATTTGAAGTATTGTGGACATTTAATGGACAAGAGGACCCGGATGTGCCAGCCGTTGTTCTTCATGATCCTGACCGAGATGCAGTTCTTGACGGCACAAAGCTCAGGGGTCATATGAATCAAAATGTACGTGAAGAAAATAATATACTCATAAGTATGGACTTTAAGAGTAGATACATTTTATATATCAGGCTTTCCTTATATATCTACTCTTTCATCCATCCTACCATATGCCATCGATCCATCAAGCATCCATCCATCCATCCATCCATCCATCCATCCATCCATTCATCCATCCATCCATTCATCCATCCATCCATCCATCCATCCATCCATCCATCCATCCATCCATCCATCCATCAGTCTTTTCACTTATACATATAAATATACATATAAATATAAATTAAAATTGATTCAGTAGATATCATGTTCTACCAGTCTTCTCTATTGTAATATACTAGTCCTAACAGATTCAAATACTACTACAGATTAACTCACACATATACATTTTTAATTTCTTACGTCAATCTATATGATCTATAAATTATGTCCAGATTCACCAGCTCTAATTGCTAGAATCACACTCCACTATTCTTTGGTGTGTTTTAGCTTTTGCAAACGTGGTCTGATTAGGTAAATGTCCTTTTGACATATGGATGCAGTGAGGACTCATAGCCTGTAAAAAAAAAATGAAGCAAATCGCCCACCTATTTCGTAAGATTTTAACCCATCACAACAGGAAAAGATTTACAGAGCGGCACGGCGTGCAAAGCGAAAAAGAGAGGTTCAGTGAAACCCAAGCTGAATAAAATAACTTTAGTTCTGCAGCTGTAACTTTGACCCAAGAACAGATGAATACTCGCTTTTGTTTGTAGGATGATCCATGTCCATTTTTTTTTGTTTATCCGTTTTACTTTATTTACTTGAGTACCTCATTTGTTTTGTGTCCAAATGTTTACAACTGTCTTAACTACCTTGATTTTTTTCTTCTATTTTCTCTTTCTTCTGTCTGTCAGTTCTTTCTGTCCTTTCGCTTTTTATCCAAGTTGAATAGGGTGTCTAACCAGGAGTAGGCCTATTGTGTATACCTTTAGTTTGTTCAATTTTCTTATCAACTGTTGTCATGTTTATCTTTTCAATTAAGTCGCGTTTCGAAAAAATCAATCGCCTTATGAGTAAATTTTGTACCCACACAGTGTTTTAGTGTTCTTTTATCATTATTATTATTATTGTTATCGTTATTATCACTGGACTGATTTCTTTAATGAGTCCAGTCAGATCATACCCTTAAAAGGTGAACACCTTTTTTGTATCTCATATGTTAACGTGCCACGCTTCGCTCAGGGTCTATTTATAATGAGTTATAAATGCCTCTAACAGAATTCCATTTAGACCTTTCTCCCCATCTCTCAGCCAAAGTCTAGATCACATGTAGCCTAGTTATAGTCAAGGACCTGGACATTCAATATCTTGTTTTGGTCCACTGTTATTCCCACAGACATAATAGTGTAACTAGACCCAATGCGCAGATAAATTCCTTTTTGGCGGCCATGGCCCCATTAGGTTAGATCCAGGCTCGGACGGCTGAAATATGCGAGGCAAGAAGCTCATATTATCTACACTGGAGAGCCTACTGATGGTGCTACATATGCTGAGTGTGGAGCCATGCCCATGAGGGAAAGACACCTTGTTAACGCCGTTCGAATGTTCATGATTTCACGTATGAACGAAATTCAAACTGTCATTATCTTATGACTGCACATCTGTTGTATTTTGTCCTTGCTGTAGCTTTCGATTTTAAAAAAAATGAATCCAACTGTTTACAAAAAAAGATTTATTGGTCAGAATAGTGATTAACACCGGACGTCGTAAAGGACACCAAACATAGCAAAATAGCAACGAATCCTGGCCATGGCGACTAGTGTTGGCACGGAAGACCCAGGATATTTCCTTAAGGCGACGTCATGAGTCCGCTCTCCTGTTAAAAAAATATAAGCTCCTTGTTCTCACGCTAGTGTGAAATACGGACCATAATGAATATTCTTTATCTCATTCTTCTTGATCTTTTCATGCCTATCTCCCAGGCATACTGAAGGAATTGACAGTCAAGAAAATAATTTGTTGTTGTTGTTGTTGCTGTCGTTATTGTTGTTGTTGTTTTTAAAAAAGGAAAAAAAAAAAAAAAGGCAAGAGTTCGCTTGAAGAGTTAAAGAAGATCTGGATGCACATTTTACAGAAGGATATGTTAACAGGGAACTTCGACTTGAGACGCTACCACAAACTGAAATGAAAGCACCTAAAGTAAACTTCAAACAACCTGCTTTTCTGAGGACCTAGAGACATTTTTAAAGTATCTATGTTATATGAGTATGTATGCAAACATTTCAATCCATATTATTTAACACCAAAAATAAATGTGCTTTACTGTCTCGTTTTTTTTAAAACAAATAATGGCACTTTTTTTTTCCATTTCAATAATGTTGGCAATATTACGTCGTTGCTGATAATTCAGCTGAACGTGTGCAGCCGTTCTATGCATGGGATGCCGTCTCTGATCGGTAGCTGGTTAGGATGGTTACATAGTTTGCATAGGTTACACAGATGCGTATTTATAGTGCCATTAAACTTTATAACTCGAGTAGTTGTAGTCGTCATCGAGTGCTAAATGAACGGAGTTTATAGCCTAAGTTTTGATTTGCAATATGTGAATGGGAAATTGCATGGCTTATCTCTTTCCCGGACGATTCGTCTTTGTGATAGCTTGGTCGAGAGCTTTTCTTCATATTTTTTTCTGGTATAGATCTATTTGTTTAAAGGCGATATCAAACTTTTTGAGTCTTTGAATGTTAAGGATCTCCATCAATCCGTCCATCCATCCATCCATCCATCCATCCATCCATCCATCCATCCATCCATCTGTCCATCCATCCATCCATCCATCCGTTTCTTCAGCCATCCATCTATCCATATATACATACATTCATACATACATACATACATACATACATACCTACATACATACATACATACATACATACACATACATACATACATACATACATACATACATGTACACATACATACATAAATACATAATACATACAAACACACAAACATACATACATAATAGATACAAACATATATACATACATGCATATATATATACATACATACATACATACATACATACATAAATATATACATACAAACATACAAACATACATACAAACATACATACATAGATACATACATACATA
>JBCAUA010085559.1:0-10641 GCA_038406235.1 Peronia verruculata | reverse complement strand
AGTAAAAAAAAAAAATCACCCCCAGGAACCCCCCCCCCCCCCCCCCCCCCCTAACACGTTGCTTGTGTTCCCGATTGCCTGTGTCTCTGTGTCACAAGCACTTCTAAACCAGTTTCAGTACCGCAGTGATGGACGTAAGGTCCCGAAATACATTACTGTGGTGTGACCAAAAGCTTGTTTGTTTGTGTTGTAATTTAACGGCACGTAAGCACAATTACGGGTATATTGTACCTAGCACAGTCAGAACGTTTACACGTCAACAAGGCTGGTCAAAGCATACACAGCATAAAGTATAAACACTGTATCGACGACGACTATTGCCCTATTAAATTATAAAAGGAATATAAAAATTTGGATTATCAAAGATTGTACAGCGAAACTATCAAAGGCGGATAAAAGTAAACATGCAACTTCCTTAAAAGGAGTGTTGATTGAACTCAAATCAAATTAAACGAAATACGATATTGCTATTACATCAATTCAAATTTCAAGTTAGTTTCATCTAAAAAATCGAGATGCCTTCCATGCAGCCAAGGAGTTATCACCTATCACTCCTGGAACTAGATCAGATTACAGATTCAATCTGGCACCATATTCCAGGCTGCGGATAGATGCCTGCAATAACAAAGAGCGCTTAGTTTGTCGAGGGAAACATTTAATTTTTAGCTTCGCGTTATCTGTGGACCCTATCAGATCAAACGTTAACTTTGGCATCCATAATGATACACCCGTCCGTCCGTCCATATATCCATCAATCATGTGGTCTATCCACCCATTCGTCCATCAATCCATCCATTCATCCATCAATTATATCAATAATCCTAACTTCTACTCATCTTGATTGAGTAAATTTCCAGGCTTTCCATTCCTCATACTTTAGAATTATATCAGATACAACATTAAATAGAGTGCCATGCTTAAGACTGGGGTGTCCTCCATATCTATTACGGTGCTTATAAGAAGTGTTCACGTTTTGCTCGCGGACTTTTCAGGGTTTCATTTTCTGTTACCTGGGATTTATTATATCAGACACAACATTATATATGGTGTCACCTTCAAAGCTGGATGTCCTCTATTCACTATGGCAATACGCATATGTTCTCTTGATATTGAGGGATAGTCTTAGATTTAGCTCAGATTTTTGACGTACTATACTGTACTCGATTTTTTTAGGTACTATACTATATTGATTTTTGACGTACTATATTAGTAGCCGTATGTACGTCATGCGATGACTGGAAATGTTCAGGTTTTCACTTCCGCTTACCTTTTTGATGATGCCTGAGTCGTCCTCCTCCTGATGACCACCGTCCAGCAAGAGGCCGACCTCCCTGGACAGTGTGTCATGGATGGAGACGAGGATGCGCCGGATCTCCTCCGTGGTGGTGGCTGGTGGTTTAGCCACTGGGCCACACGGGCTGTACAGCTGCGGTTGCTCGGGGGACGGAGAGGACGAGTCGGCGGCGAGGGTTTCCAGCTTGGGGCGTTTACCGGTTTCTAGAGCCGCCGAAATCAACTTGGTATGCAACCATGATACGATCCACAGTCTGGACAAAGTCAGGGACAACTTGTCGAAAACGCCACCCCACATCCAGCGGTTGATTTTACTTCACAAAAGACGTATCCGACAATTGAAAAGCGAGTCTTCCCACACAAAAGTAGTATGATTTTATCCAGAGTTGTTGAAAAACTTCACAAAATGGATGAAAATGATGAATATTTCGTGGATAGAAAAGAGGTAAAAATGCTAAGAGCCACAAGAGAAATGAACGTTGTCATAATTCGAGTCCATCTCTATACACACAAACACACACAAAACACAATTCTCAGGAATGTGTGTGTCGTAGGTCCCGATGCCAACCAAAAGGGAAGAAAGAAAAATAAGCGAACGTTTGTGTACTAGAAACGGAAAATAACATCACCAACAACTTCAACAACAACAAAAAGCCAAGTCATCCAATGACAGGCGGTGGAGTAAGAGGTAAAGGTCCATGAATGCAACACAAGTAAATTATTCCAAAAAGACCAAATCACCAAATTGCCTTGAGAGGAATCACATTAATTCCGACAGACGTCGACATCTTGCACCAGCCGCTGAAAACGACAAGGCAAATATTATGTAATAAACGCACTTTTTGGGAACACTGGGCAAAAGCGGTCAAAACCTGCAAATCAAGATAGCTATCGATACGATACGTGATGTATATAAATAATGTCATCTGATCTCAAAATACCTAGGCCCTGCCACAGTCGATCACTTGTCGACCGCTTCTGGTTTGGCTGACTATACGCAAACGGTAAGAGAACTATTATATATTCAGTGTCTATATATATAATATTTGGCATTAATCGTTGTCGCATCTCGGTAAACAGAATATGATGATGACCTTTGCTATTCCTGGCACCAATTCCATCTGGCTGTGACAATCAAAGAGAATGAAAGAAGGGGAAAAACACATGTACTGGGCTAACTATTCACAAGATAGCACGATGCGATGAAAGGAACCTTTTGTGCGGAGATCGATGCCAGAACCACCTTCATGCACCTGGGACATCAAAGGCCACGTTATTCTGTCAATATCGCTTTCATGACATTCAGCCATGATGACATATGGCATTTAATGACCGAAATGACAGCTGAACTACACAGCTATTCGATCTGTGGAACGATGGAAGTGAATATGGTACTAACTCAATTTGTCCTCTTTTTTTTTTTTTTTTCAAAGTTAAACGCCTTTCCATATCTACATAGCCAGCAGCGTTTTGTCCATTCCTTAGTTTTACTTTCCCAGATACAGAACGAAGATACAGACAAAAATACACCCAAAAGCTTAGTTTTTAGCACCAAAACACAAGCGGCGTAATAAACAAAAATTACAAGCTGTATTAAAATTTGGCTTGATCACTTAACGCCGTGTACATTTCAATTTCTTATTTGTTTTGTGCCCCCCGTGGGCTGTGTCAACATGCAATTTTCTGCATGATTCCATGTAATTCAACATGGTTTTCCCCTGTTGACAGAGAACTAAAAATATATGTCACGCCTCCAGGTAGTGATCTCTCGCCACAGCGGTTATCGATTGGTATGAAATTAATACAACAATCAGATTGCATGGATCGTGTCCCCTACCTGTACAGTATATTTGTTATTGGCTGATATGCGTTATCATGTTCACACTTTACAGAGATCAGGAACAGACGGTTTCGTGTTTACTGGCCAATCTCTATCCCCACAAAACCGATATGAAACATTCTCTCCATCCGGTCCAAAGTAGTTTATACAGTACAAAACGACACTGACTCCAGCTCGCATAGTCCGGAACGCACGCCCAACCACAATATACGTCAATGTAACAAGAGGTTGGGGAAGTCGTGTGGGAGGGGGGGGGGGGGAAGAATAGGAAAGGTATTCTTCCACGTAGCGTGCGAAGTACTGTGGCTTCAATTTCAGTAGTACCCAGAGTCAACTGGATACGAAAGCTGAAAGCAAACAAGAGTGCTCCAACATCCAGTGCTTGAGTGGCTCAGAGGCTGCAGAACCAGATGCCCTAGTAGTTGTATATCACTTGCCGAACAGAGACAGTCCTTACGACAAAATGTCAACTGCTGTCACCTGGCACAGTCCTGGATACCAGAATATACGTGTAACAAAACGAAGCTGTAGGAGAGGGAACAAGGAAGTTCCAACACTGATGCAGTGCCCGAACGAACATACAAGATTACTAAGACTGCGGCTATGGTACTACACATTATAATTATGTTGCCTGAAGTACAGAGGCTTTAGAGCAAGGAATAGCCTCTTTCCTTCAAAGTGGCGACTAAATCTTATCTGGCTGAGGTCGAAATACAAGACCACAATGATGCTTGACGAATAGATGCCATATGGACCGGAGAGGGGTATTGTTCCACCATGTAGTACCGACACATCAAGGGACATATGACAGCATTGAGATGTCCATGTAAAGAAAGAGAATAGTCACACTATAAAATGCTAATAACGAGGTCCAAAGTGTGTAGACTCACTGTTTTATTTGGATTCATTATTATTATAAGTTTTGTTTTTGCTTCCCTCCCCCCCTCCCACCTCTTTTCCAAAAGTAAAGATAAAGGTTTTAAGACAGGATTTGTATTATTAATCTAAGCAGGATTTTTTTTTTTTTTTAAACAAAGAACCGTCGAGATAATCTCCATGAGGAGGTTGAAAGACGTATATAGAAAGTAAGGTAACTGTTTTAAGTCAGTACTTAGGACTGTTTTAGGACCATATTCGATTTTCAAAAATATATTTATACTGGAAAAAGGTAATGGGACTCATAAAAAAAGCAGGGAATTTGACTAAAGGAAAAGAAAGTAATTTTTGGCAATGCCTGGACTCTCCATTTTGCAGCCTAGTTCTATACGCTCAAGTTCCAACATGCACCACAAGTTCGAGTGTTACTAAGCTGCGGAATAAGTCAATATGCCCACTAGTGCACATAGGCTTCACGGAAGCGAACAGCAGGAAACCACACGGCGATCTCCAGCTTTCGAGACACAGAAACGTCCACGCATATTTCACTGCGTTAATCTGTTGTGAACTTCACCAGTTAGAAATCAAAATGGGTGTTGGGTCTCCCACTCGCTCACTGGCAAGGCAAGACCTCCGATTTACAAGCGGTAAAAGGCTGCAGGGCCTAGTGAAGATAGCACACGTGAAAATTAGTCCTATCGATGTATTTTATTCTTTGTTTGTTTTTCCTTTTTCAGTTTCACAATTCTGCTCCGTCGATTTTAACTCTCTACAATTCACGTTAAAAAATCTATGACACATGACACAGCTCATGAAAACTGCTAGAAAACAGCATTTTGAGTATTTTTCTGTTACAAAATAAGACGTTCCTTGATTTCCATATTTAACATGTATATAAGCAATCTCACTGTGTGATCCCCAATATAATTATTTAAAAGTTGCTATGGGTTGTAGAAGGTTAAACCCAACCTGATCTGATCTGTCGTATACTGTTGCTTTTCTTATTGTTTTTCCAACCGTGCCAGGCAGACACTCTTGTGGATCAAACTTTCTCCTTCTTTTCCGCCCAATACAAACTACCGTTCTTAATTTAGCAGATGCGCCGGATATAGAGAAGTCTGGGGAAAAAGCCCCCAGTCTCTTCCAGTTCCTGTACAGACCCCAGGAATTGAATGCCAGAGTGGGTTTGGTGGCCACTGATCATCCACTGGTCACTACTATGATCTTTGTGTTCTGTTCGAATAAAGGTCATCTCCGATGCCATCCCTTTCTCCCTCCCCAAACCCCTCAGGTTCCTTTCCTACATCTTCATTAATGACAAAATAGAAGCAATAACGTATTGCGTTCTTCACCTGTTTTTTGAGGAAGAGAAACTAACTGTAAAGCCGTAGAGCATTAGAAAGTACGAAAAAAAAAAAAAAACCCGGAAAGCAATGAGAGATCGTTTCGCAGGATTATGTGTCCCTCCTAAAAGAGCGACTCGTGTAAGGGGAGATCATTTTGACCAGCCTTATCACTTCCCTTTGCCAGACAAAAGGGGTGTTTAGCAAAAAGTGCAAAGAGTAAAAAACTTCTTTACTTTTTGTCATTCGAACGAATGATCGCCAAAAAGCGTGATAAAATTATAACAATAAGGATAAAACATTATCTCTGCATCATAATTTTTCTGGAATTTTCCATGGTGTAGCCTATGTTTCAAGCAAAGGACTCAAAAGTGATTTTTTCCCCTCTTTACGCTGCTTGTTTAAACCCTCTGTTGTCTAGAAAAGGGAAGTAATAGGACTGAGCACAACGGTCTCCCAATGAGTCTATATCTCTTACAGTTTAGAAGATGGAAGAGGAGGCAGTCATCACCGAGCACTACAGGGATACATATCTCAACACAATCACAGCCAGTTCTGCCCGTCACAACAGGTGCCTGGACAAAAACTACGGCCACAGTGTAAAGATCGTTTTGACCATCCCTAGTATTTACACCTGCCTGACACAAGAGGTGCTGAACAAGCGGTGCCCTTCACAGACACTTAAACTGTTGATGTCACGGAAACAGCTGGAACAACCGAATCCCACAGACAACAGTCAAGACAAACCACCATCTGACAAATACGTCAAGCATTGTGCTGACGTGCACTTTTCTATCAAGGGTTCCTATTAAACTAATTCTCCAGTAATTTGTTTCCATTTCCCCCTTTGACTTGTACCTTTTTAGATACTAAACACATAATACACATAGCTTGTAATATCTGTCATTTGGTCATTACTAGGAGGCAAATAAGAATAATGCCATGGAAATGGCTTCTCCAGAGTTTACATTTCATATCTAAGTGCTGAACTGACTAGATTATATTTGATGGGTCGGCTTTCACACCATCATCAAAAGAAATTTGTTATCATCTCGCCGTATGACTTTTTATTTCAATACTTTCTTTTCTAGCACTTTTTTTTTTAAACATTTGCAAAGGACAAAAAAAAAAAAAAAACTTGTAGGTTCCTCGGCTTCTTTAATAAGATACTTCATATAAATCAGACCACCCATTATTTTACCCACTCTGTCATTTCGCATAGTTCAGATATTTGCACTGGTTCCACCGTATGTTTGCTCAGGTTTTAAATGACTTTAAAGTAAAGCTCTGAAATCGGCTTAGAGTTGTCAGGATGTTGTCGTGTCGGATACACCTGGTGAAAGTAATTATAAGTGAAGATGTTCAGGCAGTCCGTGGACCGGAACTTCGTTGTTCTAATATCTAAGCAGATTTGTTTTTACGGGTACTACACTTCAATAGTACTGCACTTAGCAAAAAAATATTCATTACAGTGCAAATTTACCTTCCGGATCTGATACGATGATGATTTTGCTAACCGAACTTGAACAGTAATTCGCATACTCACGGACTCAGAACTAAGATAACAGCTGATTCCTAGTATGATTCAGTGCACAGCAAATAAGATTCCATAATGATTTATTTTAAGCGGTTCCTGGAATCTCTTGAAAGAGGGCCGGGCTGGTAATTACGCAAATTATTCATTTGTATCCCTTTTGTGCGTGACAAGAGAAGATTTAAAAGAGCTACTAACGCTCATAACCCGTGAAGTCATAAAGAAAAATAACAGAAGTAATCGTAATAATCATAAACAAATGTGAGGTTCTTAGCCCTTGAAATCATAAGGAAAAAAATAAACGCTTGCCCTTGAAATCATAAATAAAAAATAACAATCACAGCTCTTGAAATTATAAAGAAAGAGACGGTCGCATAACGTGAAATCATAAATAAAAATAAGAATCACATACGTTCCCCAAAGTTCCGCTGCTGTAGAAAGATGTCTATTCAGAGTTTAAATATAAAACGTTCATGTCTCTATCTGAAGTAAAGCAGGTGATAATGGTGGCCAATGAGAGATATGACTACACAATATTTTGTTTAACAAAAAGTATTCGTAATTATACAGAGAGATAAGAACGAAAAAAAAAAAAAAAAGCCATGATTGTCAAGCGTTGCTCCATAATACGTTTAGTTAGGCTGTTCAATGTCCAGGTTGGCCCCCAAGTGCTCATTTCTCACAGCGGATTGAGAAACAAACAACAGTATCTGTGAAAGGAATTTCACACACTTGAAAATATATCTTTTGAGACAGATTCGCGTCTTACTCTTACTCATGTACGGGCAAAAACAAGGATGCTGTTGAGTCTGTAATTCCGAGTGAACAGATTTCATCAATATCCCACCGAAACATAATCCTGGCCTTGCCTCAGGCCGTACGTTTGCCTCACTTCTTGGTCTGACACTGTTACAGTGGGTTAGGACATTTATGACCAGAGCTCTTCGCTTTGAGCCTACTGAGCCTGGATGCTTTCCAAATAATAGTAGTAGTGAGGAGTGCATGATTTAATGACGTAGGGAAATGCCTGATGTACTTCCGCGTTGGGTTTTTCCTGAAATCTTGTGCTCTACTATTAATTGGCAAAAGCTACTCTCAATACAAAATCTATCCACCTTTTATTTCTCCCCCCCCCCTCTCTCTCTCTCATGGGTAGATTAGGTTAGCAAGATCAGTTTGGGTCATGGAGATTTAAGCTGATAAATGAAACAACATAACGGTGTGATAAGCCTCTCCACTGGTTGATCAGCCCCATTAAAGAAGGAGATATTCATTTCAAAAAAAAAAAAAAAAAGGCAAAAAATTTCGAATCAAACCTGTGGCACGAGGATAATTCCCAATTAATTACAAACATTCTGAGAGCAGGAAACACTACGCCGTGAGGCAGCATAAAAAATGATAGTAAATTTACAATTTTTCTTTATATGCAATAACGTTGGATATTTGCTTGTTTCCAAAGAAAGAAAAAATAGATAGTGACATCGTGAGAGCTCTCACCTATCTATATTGAACTACTTGAAGGTAATTTTTAAAAAAATAAAAAATAAATAATAAATAAATACATACATAAATAAATAAATACATAAATAAATAAACGCTATGGCATACGCTTATTTTTAAGCAGCAGTCCCAAATCACAACTTTTCTCTCTCTCTCTTTCTTTCGTAATCTTACGGGTTATCGGGAACTTTAATTTTTACCTGACAGTCTCTAGTTACATATCTGCATTCCACGGAAAGGACATTTCCAGATGGTGCTTTAAATAACCGTTTCATTTTAACGATTTTTCTTGCGGAACAACGCCTTAATGATCAGAAAAATCTCATTCATAACACAGAACTAGAGGTGGGCTGAGAAAAATTGTATGTTAATATCTTTCCTAAGGATACAACATGCAACCGTTGCGATTCGAACCCCCGACCTCTGCTTTCAAAGGCCGCAGCACAAATCACTGAGCTAACACACCACAGTTAATATTGTTTCATTTTCTTTGTTTGTGTTTTCATAATAGTGCAGCTACTCACAGAGTGAAATTGCCAAGCGGGTGCATGGCAAATAAAACTGAAAACACACGAGAATCAATGGCCAAAAAAAAAAAAAACATTCAGGTCCAATTACCGCCAGAGCTGGTAAGGTTTCTCCACGAGTCAAGAACGTCAATAACTAATTATCCCTCCCACCCTGACAGGAAATGGAACGATTGGCTGATTACATATAGAATTTCCAGTTCTGTTCGAAATCTGAGAAGAAAGCGTTAAAAACGATGGAAACTTCCCACTGACAAACCAAACAGCAAGAGCTGATCTTTGACACCAACAACGGCAGATCTTTCATAACAGCATATTAGGCAGATCTTTGATAACTGCATGGGGGAAACCTTTAACAATCAAAATGGGCAGATAACTGACAAACAGCATGGACAAATCTTTAACAACCAAAATGGGCAGATAGCTGATAAACAGCATGGTCAGATCTTTAACAACCAAAACGGGCAATTAACTGACAAACAACATGGTCAGATCTTTAACAACCAAAACGGGCAGTTAACTGACAAAAAAGTATGGGCAAATCCTTGATAAAAGAGTTTTGATAAACAGTTTGATGACAATAGCATGCGTACGGTCCATGTGCAGTTTTATTGCCACCTAAGCATTGAATATAATCCAAAAATGAATCAATTCTATATCGTAATACCTGGAAGAAATAAGTAATTATATGGTGACATTTTTTACTATTACGACTTTAACCCTTTTTGTTCATAATGTTGTCTCATCCAAGTGAAAACCAATCATCAACTATTACTAAAATATCCTTATGGCCACCGATTTCTCGCGTTTCACTACATGACACGATGTAGCAGTCAGAGCAAAAATTTTACAAAAGCACAAATATCACACAAACAGTCCTGGCAAATTAAATGAGTTAACAATGTTACAGAATAGATGTCTAATTTTGTACCATAAGTGTTAATCAGTCCGATTCTTGGTAGTTAAATGAAGAAGTAACGACATAGTAAAGTTGTAAAGAAGAAGGAACGACATATTGATGAAGTAAAATAATAATGAAGTTATAACAAAGCCGTCAATTTATAACGATACTAATTTCTCGATTGCGTCGCCCAGACTGATTCAGACTTAATTTAGGTTCAATTAATAAGGACATACTTATTTAAGAATACAGAGCCTCTTCCTCCAGAGGAGAATCTTTAGGTGATGGTTAGATTTCATGTGCCTGGGTCTTCTAGTTTTACAGTGAGAGAGATGACAAAGGCTGAGGAGACTGGAAAACGACAGGCAAGCTCATACTCGTACTGACTTAGTTGCTCTTCCATCTGTGCTGGTCAAATTGCAGAGCAAAGGCGCAGTCCTTTGAAGAAACATTGGTAAAAAGACTGTGAAACGGAACTGACTAAGAGGCTATCAAAGCGTGAGATAACCAGCCATAGTTAGCTGGAAGACGTACTGGAACGTAAGGGTTATTAAACTGACGCTACTTAACACTGATAAAAAGAGGAAACGTGAATCGGTGGAGGCTATAAGCGGACAGCTAGACGGACGGACGGAATGAAAGAAAGATGGATGGATGGATGGATGGACACTGGCACAGGCAAATTAATGGAAACAGATAGAAACAAAGATGGACAGATAGGCAGTTAGACAGACAAACAGACAGGCTGGTAGACAGACGGACGGACGGACAGACAGACAGACAGACAGACAGACAGACAGACAGACAGACAGACAGACAGACAGACA
>JBCAUA010085548.1:0-10641 GCA_038406235.1 Peronia verruculata | reverse complement strand
TACTCTCTCTTTCTCTCTCTCTCTCTCTCTCTCTCTCTCTCTCTCTCTCTCTCCATATATCTTGTCGTTGTTGTTATATTATTATTATTATTGGATTGGATTATAATACTGCTTATACTCTGTTGGAGTCAGATTGATTGATTCAATATAATCACATTCGGATTACACCTGATACCCGCAGACCTTCCAAAAACTAAATCTACAGCCGGCGATTTTTTCTTTACTACTTTAAGTGACCCGATCCTTTAGTGGTCACACTAGCGCCCATTTTTTTTTTTTTTTTCATTTCATGGAGCTCATTCGATTCCTTAAGAGTAGACGGGTCCGTCAATGAGATCTCATTTTTTACAGCAAGGGGATTAGAATTGTAGTGTGTAATAATCACTGCAGCTCCAGTGGTAAATACACACGCCGTCACGATTCGTCACGCTCTTAGAGCACCACTCCATAATTCACCACGGCGGCTGGTACATGGTAAGCTGTTTTTACATGTGTGGGACTCCTTTTAATCCCCACGAAAACTACGGAGTCGCTCTCTCGGAGAATGTGTACCACGTTGTACATGTATAACTAGTGTATAATGTACGAATAAACATCGCAAACTCAGCTCAGTGACTTTTTATCCCACCTGAGTCATTATTCCATTACCGGATTTATTGAAGTGGGGCTGAAAAAGCAGTGTTTTTGCCTGTTCTTTTTAAAGTGATAATAATCTGATACTTGGGCAAACTTAAGAGCTGTTCGGTTCAGTGTTCGCACTCGTTTTTTGTTTTTTTTTTCCACTTAGGCCTAAATGAGAACTATCGCTTCCCATCTCTTTCCGTTCCTTTATCCTGAATCTGTCTATATTTCACACCTAACAAAACGAAGAAGAAGAGAGAAGCAATTACTGGTTCCCATATCTCTTTCACAAGCAGCGGCTATGCCGATAGTAAAATCTTTTTAGAAGTTTGAGGCAGTTTCTTTGTGTCAACTTGACTTGGTTTACTGCTCATGTTTCTTTGTTGTATATATCCTCTTTTAAGTGCTAGGTTTGGGCTCAGCCTTTTGCTACATTTACGTGCAAAACAAGCTGTGACGCTTATCCAAATAGAAAAATAGAGGTTTAATTAAATTTGTGAATTGATTTACAACCATCTGACATATCCCAACCGCTTACTTAAAGCTACGTTAAAAAACATGAATGTATAAGTCACTTAACAAAGTCTGCTTTGAAACATTTTATATCAGAGGAGACAGGTATTGCATACACTGCATTTCTCTCATCGCCAACAGAATGATATACGCATCGTCAAGTACATAGTATGCCTGAAGAAACGTCTTTCATAAGATAGCCGGATTTTTACTTTCTTTTACCTTCCAACCCATTAATAATATCTGCATTGCCTATATAGTCCCTATAGGGACTGAAATTTGGATAAGCTGGTTTGAAATCAACATTGTAGCTGCCCAGGTTGAAAACGAACAACAGAATGAAATATTTTGCATCAAATAGAATACATGGGCAATTTAGAATCGGAAGAGTATGGAGAAAGATTGCGAAATTCCCAGTTTTGAACTTACATTTATTTCCTTATAGATACCCACTCATAGAAAAGTCAGGGTGATCTAGAGGAAAACGCCTCTCTGAGACAATATATGCCTACGCCACCGACTGGGCCAAATCAATGTCCTTAATTAATGACATCTGCTAGGTTTAAATAAGACAAACATAAGGCAGGAGGTAAAGTCAACAAGTGCCCAAGTCAACTTATCGTTGGCTATCTTTCGTTACATCTGGTTCTTTTCTGAAAAGAAACGATCCCCTTTGTTTCTTTCTGTATTAACACACTGTTATTATAATATTATATCGCCATTATTGTCATGATCACCTTAAAGAAATGTCTTGAAATTTAAGGATAGTCTACCGGCAACTAATTTGTAGAACTCAATATGTTAAAAATTGAATAAAGTGATGTTAGTGGCCTAATTTTCGAAATTATTCATTCATCATCGGGACAACAGATGATTAATGTGAATATCACCGTATATATATATCGTAAAATTAATTTAAAAAAAAAAAAAATCACTAGCCAACATTTCGAGCCCGCTTGGCTCTTCGTCGGGGCAGTAATGAAAACCACCATCAGCATCAGAATCATCAGCATCAATTTATAAAAATGTCTTAACACTAAGACGACTGTTTAGCCGGTATTTATAAAATACACTAAAAAAAAAAAAAATATGATGAACTGAATGTCAATCAAACTGATAGTACTAGCCAAATTTTCGAGCGGAGTCAGCTTTTCATCAAATGGTTATGGTTTTTATAAGCTTTTCAATCTCCTGTAGTGGTGGTTATCTCATTATTTTTCTTGTTATTATATTATTTGGTACGATGTCCCACAATATGTCCTCTTTTAAGAGGATTTATGGTTGAGAACTGGGGCGATTGCATAATACATGTAGTATGCTTAGACAAAGTTAAGTCTGCGATTTTTACCTTCTTTTGCTTGATGCACACTTTGTTCGTCGATCCATCTGTCTGTCTGTATGTCAGTCTATCCGTTTCTGCCCATCTGGCCCTTTACCAGACACCGGTCAGTCCATTGCCCCTCCAACCCCCTCCCCCCCCCCCCCCCTCAGATCCAAAGTGTCTGTGCCAAACTTTGTCCTCTGTCTTCCAGACAGATACCGCCGAGCTTAATCCTCTGGCTCTATGGCATTATTGAGTACACCTTAGACACATGGGGTTAATATAGCGTAAAGGGGCATCGCACCTAGGAATTGATTTATGGCACGTCCATAGCCGGGTCATGAAGTTGCCATTGTCTTTAGCTAGGGCGTCGGGAGTACAGGTCAGCATTTGTTGGCACAGATAGAATTTAGAGGATCGCCTTAATTGTCAGAGGCAAGAGATTGATATCATGCCAGCGGGCAGTAAACTATCACAATAACGATCTAATCTTGTGCATATCATATGACGGAGCAATTTCAAGCCAACACCTTGTTGTGGGGTAGCAGTGTAACATGATAACTAACAGATCGTGAATACAGCATGTGTTTGGCAAGTTATGGGTGGATGGACAGCAACAAAAGCCAGAAATTCGAATTAATTTAGGCGAAGAATAACATGGAATGCATGTTGGAACGTTCCAGATCTAGCACTGATAAATGCAATTTTAGTGTCAGATTCCGAGTATCTGAGAAATGAGAGGTATTTTCCGTGGTGCCGAGTACGTGGGAATCTGATACCGTTGCAACAATCTCCTTGTATAGCTGTAGGCCTACTGGAACGGACGCTCTTTAAAGAATATGAACACGCATGATACTCCTTCCTTTGGAGATATAATGATTATGAGATGAATGTAAACGTATCGCGAGATCAATCTCTCAGCCAACCCGCTGTGCAAAATAAATAGACACTTATAGTATCAGTCATCTAGGCACAGATTGTGACATTTGACAGCCGCCGTCTTGAATCGTATTTCTTAAGTGATCCCCTTAGTCTTTTGCCATGTGACTAGTCTTAAAGTGGCAGCCCACGGTTGCCGGGATACACCGAAAGATTGGTTGATGTTTTTGAAGAGACAGCATTATGTGATTGTTTGTACATGTATCAGATTTTTTACGTGATCTTGCAGTATCTGAAAATTTTATCTCTGTACCACTCTTCCATATCGCTAGTTTTGTCATTCTGGTCCGACATCATCATCAGGATTATAATGTAAAACGATCCTGCATTTTTGTTTGTTTTTCATATTCTGGCACATATATCTTTTTTTTAAAGATACCGAAAATACCGACCATATTTGCTATGTTGGTATTGCTAGTTATTTGTAAGACACCTGGGCAAAACCTAGTATAAGATAAGTAGTAAAGTAATTTAGAGCTCATAGGTAGCGGTTGTATACAATTAATTAAATTCCTCTGGATAAGTCTGATCTCCATAAAAATGTATGATCGTACCTAGCTGCTAGAGGTTTTCAGAGAGGAATACGAGGGCGTCGGAGCTTCAATGAATATAGGGGTGAAATTTCACATCGGTATACTGGAATAAGCCGCCTGGAGAACCAATGTCTGGACAATCATAAAAGAGATTTTATTGAGTATTGCATTTTTAATCGCGAACAGTACCGAAGAAAATTTGTTTTGAACACTTGATTTTTGAGAAGTGAACCCTGACAGACACTTACGGTTACGGTTACGGTTGACCTTTCTCTTGTATGTCTTGATCAAACAGCTGTAGGGAAAGTGGGGGGCTTTAGTTACCGAGGGAACGACTGGCTCATGTCTCGGTTGTCAAGCCAATGTTGTCCTCCCTTGATCGATGCCTCAGCTGTTTGAAGTGTCTGCCTCTCTAAAATCATTCTGTTGTTCCAGTGGTTTGCCCACCTCTCGGCGTTGCTGAATAGGAGATCGTTCTGCTCAGGTCCTATTACATCCCTTTACCAGACAAAAGATGGATTTTGCGTCCTTTGCGTGAAACGTACAAATTAAAAAAATTATGGTGTAAAGAGAATGTTTTCTTCTTATTATTATAATTTTATCAGTCTTTATTTTGGCGATCAGTGTTTCGAGTGACAAGAGGTATAAGGATATTTTCCTCTTTGCACTGCTTGCTCAACATCTCTTTTGTCTGGCAAAGAGAAGTAAAAGTCTGGTCAAAATGATCTCCCCTTACACAAATCCTTTTTTTTTTGGAAAGGGCAGATAATCTGCGAAACAATCTCCCATTAATCCAATAGCACCCATTTTGTTACTTAAACAAGCACCGATATTCGATGGTGAGAGAGGTACGGGCAAAAAAAATGGGTCCCATGGGATGGTTTGCCGTCGCGAATATGAAGATCTATTTCAGTTACATGTTGCAGTGGTGATGAAATCATGATAAGCGAAGAAACAAAATTGAAGAGCAGTTAATAAAATTGCCCATATGTGGTCCATATGTTTGTCACATGTAATGTTTCATGAGAATTTAGAATCTTCAATTTGTTTGGTTGTATTTGAGTTTAAAAAAAAAAAAAAAAGCAACAAAAAAAAAAAAAAGGAGAAAAAGAAAAAGTCGATATACATTTTTTTTTTTTTTTCGATTTCTAGCCGATGTAATTACATGTAATGTGAATTTTATACACTGGCGGTATACGCTTTATAGAGATGTGCTTGTTCATTGCTCCTGTTAATCAATATTATTATGATGATCTCAGTATAGAGAAATACGTGAACACTTTGAATGTTTCAGTTACCTCACCTTAAAAAAAGCAACTTTGTAATGACATAATGTAACAAAACTGAGCTTTCTTCTTTTCCAAGCCAATGCTAATTTGATAGAGGTCGCAGAATGGGCAGGATTGTCGGCATCAAATGAAAATTACTAACAGAAGCCATGAATAAAAACTGAGGACAGTGTGGGCCGGAGCCGAGATCATTATGAATTATTGCTGGAGTCTGGATTGGCTGGTAGTCCTCATCCTGGTCACGTGAAATCAACACGGGACCACGTCTTCATTGTTAATGTAGGACCCGGAGATGTAAAGGAAAGCGTGGCCGACTCCCATTTAAATTTCATGATCATTCCGTGAACAATAATAGATCTCTCAGCATCTTCCTGTAGGAGATTGAATCACTCTCTCTCCGGATAGAGTCTAGACGATCACAGAATACCTTATTCTGTCTAACCCTCAACGGCCCAATGTGGCATGGTGACACGTACACACGTAATGATACGCTCCAACACACAAACAGGTAAGGAAATAATAGATGTTGTGTGAGGAAATAATTACAGACTCCTGGTAATACATGTAAAGGTATGGATTTTTACCTGGTACATGTATCTGAATTTACTCTGCGTTGTCGAAATCCAGTACTGATCTCAAGTTTTGATTTGAAGTGGTTTCATTAGATTTTAATCCTCTAAGACCTATTGGATAGGTTGAAACAGAATTGGAGATTAACGTGTCTTATATTTTTCTAAGGTGGAGCATAATTGCCTTAACTTCACTATATCCCTCGCGGGGGCCCGGGGTTTATAAGAAGTTCTCTGTTCCCAGCTGCAGGCGGTGAAAGCCCGCCATCGGTGGGTTGTCTCCCATGGAATATTATCCTTGACATACCGGGGGAGACATCTCTTTTCTCTCTCCTTGCCCTTGTCTACTGTCCGGCTTTCTTTCCTCTCTTCTTCTTGACGTGTAAACGTATCTTACCGTTTTTGATACAATATAGCTGTAATCGTGCTGATGTGTCGTTAAATCCCAAAGTAAAACAAACCAAACTTCACTACATTATTATGATCATTACTGAAGTAATTGAATACCGGTCTGTATTCTGAAATCATTTTTTGAAGTGAAACATCCAACATGCTCTTAATTTTAAGTCTTTTGAAACCATTCTTAACCATTTATCAGATGTGTCTTAGCAGGTCTATGGGGGGGGGGGGGGAGTTAACAGCTGCTGACTCAAAAGGGGTAATCTTAGACAGTATCAGTCAAAAACAGTGATATCATCACTGACCGTGTTCGATGGGATCGCCGTTTTTCCTGGAATTATTGCACTAATCCTTGTCGAGAGACGAGACGTCGTCCAGTGTAAAAGCAGCTTTCCATATTAAAAGTTGTACATTGTACTGAACGATTTTAGCACAAAATCTCTATCTCAACAGGTATTCATTCAATGCAACGCATGGTCAAGGATTAGCTAGACAAACGAGGTGACAGGAGAGATTAGTATCATTGTACTCCTAGCAGTTTGGTCCGCGCACCTTCTCTGTCTGTCTGTCCCTCCTCTCGCTCGCTCTCTCGCTTTCTTTCTCTCGCTTTCTTTCTCTCTCTCTCTCTCTCCCTCCTCTCTCTCTCTCTCGTGTTCTGTATCTGTTTCTTTTGTCAAAACACATGGGTCAACGTCACTCTGAGATCAGCTTTCAAGGGTAGATTCAAAAGTGTCATTTTATTTCAGTTCAAAACCGCAGAGCTAGAACAAAATATATGGCATATTCGGCGGAAAAACTTGGTAATTAGATTCATGATCTCTTGCATCTCTTTCATACTCATACACTGAGAGTGTTCTGTCGAACTCAGATTTACGATCAACAGTAATTATGAAATCCATAACCTCTTGCACTTACCCAGAACCTGCCCACTGACTCAGCTCTGACCACCCGATCTCTGTCCTTTACACAAGGCTTATAGACGACTTCCGTCCCCGACACACAGGACCTATAATTACCCATTTGAAGAGAGCGGGCCAGTGGCAGCTTAAACAAATGACCGGGTATATGCAGTAGGAACTCATTTGTCCACGTACATTTGGCTTACAGCTCTCAGCCTGTGGCGGTTCAGCCACTCAATAGATTTTAGAGATTTTTAAATTTTTTTTTCCCTTGAGTGTGTGATTTATTTATTCATTTATTTTTTTTTTTCCCCCTTTCAGTGAATCTTTTCAAGTTTCCAACGGACGTAGTTCTTTTCTACTGCTCTTCTCCCCCCCCTAAATTCTCGATGTATGTTTTTCAGGCGTGTGTGTGGGATGGGGAGAGGGAGGGGGGGGGGGGGGCTCATTTTTTTTTCTCAATGTATGCACAGTAATTCCTCACTTATCCGGCACAAAGCAGCCAGGATCTTGACGGATACTGCAACACTACCACCCTACTCTACAGACGACTCTAAGACAATAACAATAATACTTAATACTGTAGTGGTAAAGATAACAAAGTAATTGAAAGTAGTAAATTTAACACTATTACTGTTCAACAGTGCAGGACAGTACTCTACATCGTACTGTACATAAGTGTACTTGGGAAGATTTTTAGTTCCTGGAACTGGGTCATGTTGAGCCAATGGCCACCGCGCCACCCGCGCCAAATACAAACTTTTTAACAGACATCCGGCGGAAAGACGAATAATGCATCACGGGCCGAAAGGATTGGCGACGCCGAATAACGTCGCACGACGAAAAAGTCAACGACGGATAACTGAGAGGTTACTGTATGTAGTTTTTCTGTTCTAAGACAGTGGAATTATGTCGACTGTAAGTGCTTGCCCAGTTTGGTTAGAAGAATTTAGTGGGTAGGACTTTTGGCTCCTCGGCCATTCCCTCTCCCCCCCCCCCCTTTCCTTTACGGGTGTTTCAAAGTCCCTTCCGCTTTCTTATATCTCTCCTTCTCTGCCTACCCATCCCACCCCCTCACCCCCCCCCCCCCACTCCCTGTCTCTCATCAATCGTTCTGAAAGAAAATCATTCAAAGTCCCTGGTTCAAACAGTCCTCCGTCCGATCTAGGCCTTTGTGTCTATGCTTACACCATTTAAGCCTGGCAGATGGGGTTTATCGACACTGCATTCGTTATGACTGTTAGGTAAACTGCGATCATCGAGCTAAAAATCGATGGGTGAAGTAATCGATGGGTTACTTCGATTGCATACATGTGTGATCGCCAAGCATCCCAAGTCGATGCCTCAAACAAAAGCAAACCAAGTGAAATTGAAATTCAGCCTTTACAGTTTGCTGTGAATGCAAGCGTCTCCATAGGGACTAGTTGATCATCGGCATGTTTACTTCTGTCCTTTCTATGCTCGGAGTTTCCACTTTAAATCTTTTTTTTTTTTTTTCACCTTGTTTTCCCTCATTCTCTCTCTTTCTCTCTCTCTCTCTCTCTCTCACACACACACACACACACACACACAAATGTAATAATATATACAGGTGCTTTTCTCTCTCTCTCTCTCTCTCTCTCTCTCTCTCTCTTTCACTTGTCGAGATAGCTGCCACCAGGAGGTTATATAGAATGTAATCTTTCACTTGCTCTCTCATTCTGTTTCTGCCTTCTGTCAGTTTAACTTTCTGCTGTTTTCCTCACTGTGTCTTTTTCTGTCACTCCTCATCTCTGTCTCTCTGTATCCCTCTGTTGTCTGTCTGTCTATCTGTCTCTCTCTCTTTCTCTCTCTGTCTCTCTCCATAATTCTTCCTCGAAGCAATACTGGCAAGTAGGCAAATCAGGCAAACGTCCCAGAAGAATTACATCTGGCAGAGCTAATTACTTGTGCGGTCTTGGTTTTGACATATTGCATATAAGGATGGTTATACAAATCCTCCTTGGACACAAAATGAACTAAATACTAAACATTCAAGGTTGAGAGATCAGGTTTTAGTGAAAAGATAGCATCGAAGACCAAAGACCTCAGCAAGAAGTGGAATATATATTCCACCAAGATCCCAGCCTTCATTGGTCTGGACAAAGCATGATTATGTACGGTCAGAAATGCAAGTTTTTCTCTTCTTCTGAATCTGCGAACATTGTCAAAACTTTTCTGCCTGTTCTATAAGAACCGACGACCCATCACAAAATGTTGGGAAAGAGTTTCTGATTCTAACAGCCGTGTCATTTGATGGAATAAAATCAAATTAAACCTCCTAACCTAATGCCTTATTACAAGTCGAACTGGGAAATCTTGAAACATTACGCACATCATTACAAAAACATTAAAAATATTTGTCATATATTTATATGAACAAGGAACAAGGCCCAAAGCTGGGACGAGTAACCTGCTAAATTATTTGTAGTTTATAGACTGAATCCTCTATCAGCAATGTGTAGAGAACTTACCAAATTGGCTTGAAACAAGACTTTAGCGCCCGATGAGCAAGTACATCGCCATGACTACTCCGACGAACAACGAACACTGTTGAGACTGTCGCAGATCACCCGTCTACGTGGTCAAGCGAACTGTCTTCCCAATCGACACTACTCTTGGTCCAGTGCTACACTGCAGTTCTCTCCCCTCGCCTCGGTCGTCACGGTGTTATTGGCATTGTTTAAGCGCCTACTTGTAACTGCGCTCAGTAGTCGCCCGCTCACGAGTTTGCTAGAGCCAGCCAGCCCGTTGTGAACGTAATATGCTGTTTGTAAAGAGGTGGGGCGGGGGGGGGGGGGGGGATTGCATTCCAACCTTGTAGGAAAAAAAAAAAAAGTCTTAATGGCAAGAGACGTTTTTGTTCATTTTATGTGTAGATCATCACCCGTATTTCATAGCTCAGTTTGTTGTAGATGGCCTTTAGAGGTCTCGAATCTGAGTTAAAATGAGTTTGTAATTGTAGTAGTTTTACACATTCGTCGGAAAATAAATCCCTATATTCACCCAATCTCTTGTAGAGTTAAGTACATTCTCTCTCTTATTCCAGTACCTCCTTATCTTTTGCTCCTTCCTTCCCCCTTACTTTATACACTGAGGTATTCCTCTGTTTTTATACTGGCTCCTCTCATCTCGCTTTTGTTTTTGTTTTTCTCATACCTCCAACCATTGACAGGGAGGTCACTTTGCCAAAGCTAAACTGCCGGCGAGAAAAGAGCTCTAGAGGAGAATCATAGCCATTAAATTAATGAATGTGGATCCTATTAAGATCGCTTATGGTCAGGTGTCAGCATAAACAAGTTATACTGTAGAATCATGGACTTAAGAGGTGTTGGTAAACGCCTTCAATAAACATGTACATATATGTATGTGTGTATATCTAGAAGGGTTGGTAGTGACGAAGTGGACACATAAGCAGCTTTGTAGGTGGGCGGGTAAGGACAGGTAAATAGAGAGACATGTAGATGGTCTATCTATCTATCTATCTATCTATCTATCTATCTATCTATCTATCTATCTATCTATCTATCTATCTATCTA
>JBCAUA010085537.1:0-10641 GCA_038406235.1 Peronia verruculata | reverse complement strand
GTGTGTGTGTGTGTGTGTGTGTGTGTGGGTGTGTGTGTGTGTGTGTGTGTGTGTGTGTGTGTGTGTGTGTGTGGTTGGGTGGGTGGGTGTGGGTGTGTCAGGCAGTTTGCTGAATTATTTAAACCCGAGCTTTTCTTTTCATTTTCTGTTGATTCTTAAGAAGAGGAGGGCAAATTATTCTTACTTTGTTGCCGACGGTACGTGTGTATATAGATAAGACATACCATGGTTTGTATTTGCGTGCACACAGGACAAGACAGACGCGTGGCCACCTACACACAAAATGGTCTGATGAGGGTGAAAAAAATCTCTAAAGGAATAGAATAGATAGAATTCGACACCTGTCTATTCAAACTGCATAATAGCAGTAGACAAATTTGACAATGGATGAAAAAAAAAAAATCAACAATTGAGTCTCATTGTAAGAGTAACTGTATGCTGTCGCTTAGGGGAAGACTGATATTTTATATTCATTATAACAGCGCATACAGACACATGGTTAAAGAAATGAGATTTTTCACGAGATAACCGCCCGCAGGAGGTTGAAAGACGTAACAGGATGTACGTTTTTTTTTTTTTTTTCACAAATTTCATTTGTGATCCTTTTATTCTGAATCAGGAAATGATTCTATGACAATAGTGTATGTGTGTGTGTGTGTGTGTGTGTTTTATTTATTATTATTAAAATCTGAATATATAATTATAATTATATATACATTTTATATACAGACTGAATATCGGGAAAATTTAATGTCGGAGTTGAGTAGTTGGTGAGACAAAATATAATCGATGTCCGGAGATCAGTGTTCTCTTGTGAATCGTCTTCCTTTTGAACCATTGTCCTTTCATAACGTTTTTTGCCTTCACGACATCCAGATGTTAACTTAGTACTTTTGCCCCTGGGTTTTATTCAAAACGTGCACCATACGTGTACCCTGCCCATTACCGGCGACTTCGCATTACGAGAAAATAAGACGCACCGTTCAACGGACCTAGAGCTCCCACTACTTTTATTTAGTTGTCAACACATTAAAAAGAAATTTATCATCATTTTAAACTCAGGCTTGCGTTGAACAGAATAGATGCTGAACTTCTTAAAAAGTTGTGCACTATGTACTTCCACAAACTATCTTTTTCTTGATGATGTCAGCCACTCTATCCCGGGCAAATCGACAGCTTTATCTGTATACTTTCTCTTTTTGAATACCTACCGAACATAATGCAGATTTTAGAGAATAGAGCGATGCAGTAAGATGTAGGTTACCATTGTGAGACTGTCACAGGAGGTCGTGATTAATTATCCATTTTCTTTTTCATCAACACTTTGACACTTTAGAGAGCTTATAGAATGTGTTCTCTTTGCAGCTTGAATCCTATAAGTCGACAATTTGACAAACGATAGAAATAAGGTATATTGAAAATCTCCTATGAGGGAAAGCAAGGGAAATTATCAATTTAAAAAGTCGACGAGGGCGTAGAACGCCGAAAATTTGCACGAGATGACACAACTCAGCAGTGAAGCGCTTTGGCAAGAGAATTCTCTCTTCATTTCTTATACACAATTTAAAAAGTGTTGACTGTGATAACGTAAACAGCGGAAAAAACGTCACGACCTTCTGTTACACGCTCATACTTGAATAGTAAAGAAAGCATGGAATAATTAAACTTGTGAAGAAAACGAGTATTTGGTTTGAGTATGTCACTGTTGATCTTATGTCAGTTGCCACTTCTTTACGCTTCAGCGATTGACTGTTATTATTATGAACAGAAAGCTGTGTAAAGTAAGAAGTGCTTTTCCTCTTGTGCTACCTGTCGCAGTACCTTGATTGTTACTAGATAGACAAGGTGATCTGATGCAGTAGTGATAATGCCCATTATTTTTAAAAGGGTCCCATACAGAATCACCCTTGAATTTCAATTTTTAACAAAAGTGGAGTATATGTTTGTCAGTTCCGCTTGTGAAACCAGGCCCGGGAGTAGGAGGGAAGTAGTAGAAATAAAACGCTCCTAAGGAATAGACAGGCATTCAAACCTAAGGTAGACAGACAGATAGACAGAGTCATAGACACATAACACACGGGCATGCTGGCAGACAAACAAAAGAAGAGAGAGATGGATAGGTGGATATTGGATAGGTAAGATGAGGGGTAGATAAATACAAGTCATGTAGGTAGATGCATAGATATAGGTGGTAGACAGGCGGCTAAATAGGTTAGAAGGTGGGTAGGTAGGTAGTTAGGAGGATAAGTAGAAGGTAGGTAGGTAAGCGGGTAGGTAGGTAAACAGATAAGTAGGAAGGTATAGTTAAAGCCAGATCGACAAGCAGCCAGACTGACATACAGATATCCAGACAGACAGACTGACAAATCGACAGATAAAAGACTGACTGACAGACGTGCAAACAGACACACAAGCAAATAGACAGACACTTTCAGAGACAGAACCCCTCACAGTTATAAACATTAATTTAGAATATTTAACATATAGGTGTGGCAATACCACCTCAGTCTTGTCGGAGATCCTTCCACTTTTTTCCAGCAGTACTCTCTTTATAGTGACTTGTCACAGTTTGTTATTTGCTTCCACTACAGTTAAAAACATTTACAGTTGAACACCAACTTAACCTTTTACTTGATTGGAAGTTAATGCATTGCTTTACTCCTTAACTCCTGCGTCAATTCGGACAGAAAATGAGAGAGAGAGAGAGAGAGAGAGAGAGAGAGAAAGAGAGAGAGAGAGCGTAGAAGGAAAAGGGAAAAGCAGAGTTCTCCAAATAAATAAAGAAAAAAAAAAACATAACTCAGTACTATATTTCACCCTTCAAGTGACTCATTTTCACTTTTAAAATTATATCTCTTATAGAAAATCATAGAAAGACCTGATTTTTGAAAACTTATTTTATTTTTTAAAATTATTATCAATATTATTGTTATTATTATTATTAGCGGCTGTAAAGCAAAGTTGCTTTCATTTTGCAGAAATGACATTTAATACTAAATGCATTTTCAACTGATTCACTTCGATGAGCCGCCCATTATAGTCGGCAACGTCAGACAGTTATTCGTGCTAATTCATGTATAAACCGCGCCTCAGATCGGAAAGATTCAGTCCCTGAACTTCCAGATACATGCATTTGTCATTTATCTTGTGGTCTTAACTGCTATGTGATGTAGAAATTAAGTCAGTTTTAAGTCAGAACCAGATATTGCATCCCGATGTTTTTACGTTTTGTCTACGGAGTGTTTCAGTAAAAGTAGTACGGCAATGTCATTCGGAGATAAATAAATTCATACACCAAAGTATCATAAGCGAATCTATGGCCAGATCGGTTCCGTGATCTTTTTAACGCTCGAATAATAGAGAGAGAGAGAGAGAAAGAGAGAGAGAAAGAGAGAGAGAGAGAGCCAGCTTGTTAGACTTTGTAATATACACCTCAATATTACATTCGTGTTCAAGAAATTACTAGCTGTGCCTTAATTACCTATGATTTGAATAATTATAATTATATTGTTTTAATAGAAAATCCAATGCGAGTTCTCGAACAGATTGCCCCCTTGACACATCAAGAGTTAAGATAGCCTCACACTCTGCTGGGGGTAGCAAGGTAGCAATACTGAAACAGGACTCTTAAAGCCTCAGGCTCATTGCTAAGCCCATGTCAAAGTCCCGTAAGCAGATATAGGTGTTCGTGAGAATGTAGCGTTGCCTGCTGTCATGATATTAGTGTTAGCTGAATGTGTCAGTTGCTGAGAAAGGGCTAAATTAATTGCTGCTGTTGTGTGCGTGTAAGTCTATGAGAGAAGGAGAGAGAGAGAGAGAGAGAGGGGAGGGAGGGAGAGCGCAGAATGGGATCAAGGGGTATGGAGTGATGAAGAGGGTAGAGAACTGGGAGAATAGAAATGGGCGAGAAGATAGGAAGTGATTAAGCAAGTGAGTAAGTTAGAGAGTGAGTGAGGGTGTGGATGAATGAATAAGTGAGTGAGTCAATGAATGAGTGAATGGATTAGCGAGTGAGTGAGTGAATGATTGAGTCAATGGGTGAGTGGTGAGTGAATGAATGAGTTAGGAGAGCGAGTGAGTGAGTGAGTGAGTCAAAGTGATTGAATGTGAAGGATTGAGCCTGTGGAAGAGTGCGCTGGCAAAACAGGGAGTGATGACTGCTTGAACGAAAGAGGATAACAGAAAAGAAATAGAGTGTGAACAAACAAATTGTATTTATGCTGAAATTGAACTGTTTGCGTGAAGATGAAATGTCGTTCGTATCAGTTCATTGCCGTTGATATTATGAAACATATGTCTTGATTCAATTTCGGTCGTTTTAGGTTGTTTAGCTTTCATTAACATCAGCACCCACAGAGCCAGGTGCTGTCTACACCTGCAGCAATTGCAACAAGGCCTGCCGCTCCGGAATTGGACTGTTCAGTCACAGTTACTGTAGGCGTTGCAACTCTGCCAAGGACTAATCCAAAGCGCATACCCATTGTCTCCCGAGACAGACGGATGTCAACAGCTTTCATTATCACATTTGCATAACACCGATCACAAAATACAGGGAGTCAAACATCCTTTTAGAAAAAATTGTATCTTGTCCAACTATTCGCTGGCAACATCAAGACATGCGCCCTGCATTGAGGATTTGGTATTCCTTGCTTTTGCACACCGTTTGTCTTCTCAGTTGACGTTATAACAACAACTAGTTCACTGCGTATCTTCAGTCATGCCAGGAACACCCCAGTCCCACTCTTCGCTCTCTTGTACAACCGACCAATCTTTATTAGTTCCAGTGGTGGTAGGCTTTGTTTGTCATTGCAGTTCATCCGTGTGCACCTGTGCAAATTATGCCGGCATTATTCCGCAATGCTTAGCTTTTACTGCCGCTCTTAAAATTTCAGTGACACCCCCCTGTAGTTTTCTGAATTGTCACGACCTGTTCTTCCTGATAAAATAGATTTTCAACAGTTAAGTTTAACCAGGCAAAGACTAGAAATTCTAGATTTATGTATTTTTAAACATCGGTACGCATGATAATCTGGGAATGTTTCAAGACTTAACGGGATATCGATAGGCATTTTCCGAATGGATCAGCCACATATTGATCCAGCCTTCTCTAGCTTACTGGTTATCGATGGGATTGATTGATTGATTGATTGATTCTTGAGAGTTTAAGGGGTATTATATAGAACCTCCATGTTATCTTACGGCATGGGTTGTAATATACGCACAGATCTAAGTGTCTTGGCATAGTTTAAAGACCGAATCGAAGTCGACACTTGACAGCTGTGCTATGACTCATAATGAGAATGACGCGCAAAAGCCCTAGAGAGACGGGCGAAGTTACAATGTTAACTCTCACCATACGTATTCTATTGTCCCGTCTTATTCTACATTAAAGATATCTCCAATGATTGACTGGTCGGTACTGTGGGTATGAGATGTAAAATAAAAAAATTGTTTTTTTAAATTTCTCTGCAAAACTGAAGACTTCCACGAAAATATTTCCTACTTATTGAATTAGGGTAGGAATTCATTAAAAATTGTCAGCTACTTCCACTTGTTGGGGGCTCTGTTTATTTTGAATGAGGGGTTTATCTGTTGTTTGTGTGGTTTTGTTTGTTTTCTCTAACATACATAGTTTTATCTGCCATTCCTGTGGATTATGTCTGAAATGTAGCTATGTATTTTGCCCAATAGTCTTTCACTGCCACAAGATTTAACGTTCTGTTGGCTGTCATTCTGAGTTGAAGTCAGTGAATGTCGAAAGCTGTACATGATTTAAAGGGCAATGTATATTGCTATTAAAACTTTGTATTTCTCTGATGATAGTGACAGCAGATAGCCTATCTAAGAGTATACTGTACCTGGGTCAATAACAATAAGAATATACTGTAGCCCTGAAATACATGGCATGTGTAAAGCACATTCCCAAGTACTACAGGCTGTAAGAGCGTTTCAATCTGTATATCAACTGCTGTCTCGACAGACCCAGAAAGACACTCACGAACGTTTTCAGCTTCCCACCTTGGCCTGTCAGACGTTCAAATCTAACCACTCCCTGTTTGCCGAAAGTCGAGAACAGTGACCCTAATTCCCACGATTAGAGGAACCGTGATCTCTTCTGGGCAGCGGTTTAACGGTGAAGGAGCGCAGAATACAAACTCCTGGGTATACGGTTGTGCTTCAAGGTGCATTCTCCCAATAGGTAGAACTCCCGCGTTTGCAGTTTTGCGTCGAGGAACATTCATCCTGTCTCCCAATGGCTGGACTGGACTCGATGTTTTCTGAAAAACAGACCAATGAAGTTAAGAACAAAGGAGCCCTTCTAGTCAACATAATACATAGAATATGCATGAAGGTGAGGGATTTGGGAGGAAAGTGTGTGGTGGGGAGGGAGGAGGGTGGGAGATAACTAGGTCTAAACGTCAGCTGAAGTTGCGCCCCTTATGAACTTTCAACTAAGATAAAACTATTCGGATGGCGCCGACTCAATACATGAGTGGTAGCGTGAATGGATAAATGTTGTTGTTGTTGTTTTTGTTTTTGTTTTGTTTGTGACAGTCATTTTTTGCGATGCTCTGTGACTGTCAACCCTACCACATCGGGTCTGACCATTTAGAGCGACATAAGCATTAAATGAACCGGAAATCAGGTGATAAAAAATTCCTTTGTTATACCAAGTCTAAAGATACGATAATGTACTACCTTTGACCATGCTCCAACGTCATGATAGGCCTACTGAAAGGTGCAAGGCCTCGATATGTATTGGTTAAAAAGCACAACGAAATACTCCAAATGTCAATGCTCGGGCGGTCCCAAGCACTTGATTCATGAATGCATGGCCCGATCCAGCACTCCCTACCCACTGAGTGGTCGGCACTGTTGGGATTTGTCTTTGTGCATGTAATAGTCTCTAGGCTGTCGGCGAAACGCTATGTTATGAGAGAGTGTGAAATGCGGCGATGATATTAACAGGACAGGGAGAGGCATGTAATGAGAAAGGTGTATGTAGAAGAAGAGAAGGAGAAGATAACCAAAAAAAAAAAAAAAGGAAAAATTACAGCTGTAGGCTGAACAGAAAATATATCAGTGACGAAATATTGACCACTTTTGAAGCAATTGTAATTTGTTGTAATCCAGAAAGGTCTAGCATTTTCTGAAACTTCTGTCTCTTCATCCTAAAGCGAACAAACAGGCCTTAAAACTGATTTCGTTATAAATGTAATAATTTAATTCTTCCTGACCAAATCCTCCCCGTTTTAATCCCACCTATCTGTGTTCTGGAAAGTGAAGCATGGAAATTGTCTAGAGTCCAGTTTGAAAATGTACTGGTGGTACATGTCGATTGATGCTGGAATTCATGGCCGGGACACTCACTTACCTGTAAGGGAGAGAGAAAGAGAGAGAGAGAGAGCGAGAGAGAGAGAGAGAGAGAGAGAGGGAGGAGGAGGAGGGGAAGGAGAAGGAGAAATTATTTCAGTTTCAGTGTCCGGCTTTAATAGCCGATCTGTCTATCAGACAGTCTCTGTTGTAACCCGGGTCAGATTTTGAGAGACAGATTAGAATATTGTTATCTCCGGACTTTTGTCTTTACTACTTTTCCAGTACAGGAAGATCATTAAAGTTACTTTACCAAATTTTGCTCCCGGCTTCTTAAAATGGAGCAATCTACTTATAATCACACCTGACATTACTAGCCGCCATAATTTTTTTTTTTTTTTTTGACACTTTTCGTGCCCAGAAATGGATGTTGTGACATACCATGACAATTTTTACGAATCATGGGGTTCAGTGCATCACAGTTTCTAAAGACTTTTATGGCGACTTTGTGCAGTCGATGTAGCAAATTTAAACTAGCTAGATGATATGAGTTTCGAACATTTTTAAATTCTTTGTGGCTGTTATCTGGCAGTTAGAGACTCCGTGAAATAATTTTGTTTGTTTATGTTCACTACTCTAAATACTGCGTTCTCTTATGTTCTTGTTCTCTTTTTTTTTTCCCCCAGGGATCAGTCCAGCTAGTGGAGTCCAGGGACTTTCGAGTTGTGGTCAATATCACAGCCCCAGCTTTACAACAAGCCTACGATGTCCAAGCTGATCTTTTCACACATAAAGGACGGGTGGTGCTAGAGATTGTAAGCAAGACTATTGTATTAACCCTATAAAAGTAGTCAATAGAAATATTGTATGTCCACGACTCTACAGTGAAAGTAGCAAAAAATAAATAAATAAATAAATAAATAAATTTAAAGAAAATTTAAAGAAATTTTTAAAAAAAATTAAATTTAAAATTTAAAGAAATTTTGGTTCCCAACTTTTTTTTTCGGTAGTCATCCTCCTCCAACAATTCAAGTCGTTTGTTTATTTTTTATCTATACATTTTGCTTTGATACTCGTACAAGCATGCTTGAAATTGCGTGAACGAGTTCTTAAGTATGAGCTATGGCAATTCGCGCACTTTTCACCCAAGTAAATATTGCTCATTCAAGATGATGTCTAAATGGTTCAAACTTCAGAATAGCCAGGAAGGTCATCCAGATGGTATGTAGGCAAGGGCGATCACTCCTGCTGTCATGCATTTCTGGAGAGGCCTCTGTGTATCACGGCACATAACCTATTCAAAATTTCATTTACGTGAGTCTCATTGAGCTGCTTCTTATAGTTGTTTGCGGAATGGTAACAGAATGTACGATCAAACGATTCAAGACTACAAGCATTTCTTTGAACATAATGCTTTTTTATCCAGTGTTAAATGCGCGGAAAAAACAACAACAACAACGTAATACAACAATGCTACTTACTTCCAAATATGTCTCAAATAAAATTATATGCTTTTCTTTCTGTTCATATTGCAAAGAAATTTTGCAATGTGGTTCATTTCATAAGCCAACTGCAGATTACCCAGAGAATGATGCATTTCCTTTGCAGTTGCCGTTACATCACTTTCAATTGGTAAATTCCCCTCTTACATAATTATCTCTATTTTAAACTTACAAGTAAAATGCACAATAGGCTTATGGACTCGAAAACTGCTGAACGGATTTATATGAAATCTGGCACACAACATTGTCGCATATGGATCTGTTTTTCTATGTACATAAACCCGAAAAAAAAGCTTATCATCTTTGACGTTATTTAAAAAAATGCGATAATAATTGAATAATAAACTGCTTGATCCGATATTATCGTACGTTTGATAGTAAGACGGGTTAAAAGAAAAAAAAAACACGTTTTCTTTTAGTAACATTCAGTTTAATCAACATCGAGGGGCGCACGCTTTGCCATACACTTTAAGGCGCAGGGCTATATATTTAAAACCTCTCCACGGAGGCCATGGGTTCTCTTCTAGTGTACAAAAATAAGTTTTAAGCGGTATAGCAATAGTAATGCCCACTGGTGATGATTATTATTCCTAACAATATTATAACAAAAAAAAACAAAAAAGTAGGAGCTGAAGGATAGACATTGGATTTGATACGTTTTTATGTCAGACTGTGACAGAGGTTTACCTCATCACCTTCAACTCCCTTCCCCCCCCCCTTTTTTTTATAATTGATATTTCCTTTCTCATAGGGGACTTTAAAATTTATTTTCTTTCTATGGCATAATCATGTAAGTTTATAATTTGGCAAGGAATACAAGTAGGATAAAATTGAAAACCTGTGAGTAAGAAAAAGGCAAATCTTGTGAAAAAAAAAAAAAGAATTGAAGGTGGAATAACAATTATTTGTAAGCTATGGATAAACGGTACGACATCTGTCACAGTCTCATGCGTATATAATTATGTATTTATATGTTTTATTTTACCATCCACCTCTAATGCCCCACCCCTCTCATGTATTGATGGTCCTCGAGGTGCCGCTCGATCCATGTTGTGTTATGTTATATTATATTATTGTATTATATTAAATTATATTTATTATATTATATTATATTACATTATACTATGTTATGTTATATTATATTATATTACGTAATCTGTCGTGTCACTTTGGAATGGGGTGGCAGAATAAGGTATCGACAGAGATCGAAATGTTGTAAATAAATGTACGTCCGGTCACACCCTGGACTTACAAACCTGAGAAGGTTTTATTACTGTAGTCTCCAAAACTAATTAGGTGAATAAATAAATAAACAAAAATACACATTTCTTCCCTGGATGTACAGAAAGAGCAGAGGGAGGTCGCCAGCACCATCAACCTTCTCTGGATATTCATCGCCATTGCAGCTTTGAGCGTCCTCGTGGGCATCTGCACCGCTGGACATGCCATTAAGTGGTGAATATCACTCTGTCCAAGTAATACTATCACCATTATTACCTTATATCCATGAAAATGTAGAGACTGATATAATGTGAGGTGATTCCGTGCACCTACTTTTAATTCAACTGATACATTCCGAAACAATCGATTTTGTTATAGTCGAGAACAAAACTGAAACAAAAAAAAAAAAAGGTATTCTTTCTTTAGGGTTATAGAGCTATAGAAGTCCTGTTTCTATCAGTAGCATAGTTGTCACATATTGTTGGGTATGAACGAAAACTAAGTTACATGTATACTATGTTTATACATGTGTGGTGTCGTGGGCTAGCGGTTAGGCCGTCGACTCGGGATCTGAAGTTCCGGGTTCGAATCCTGACAGGTACTG
>JBCAUA010085526.1:0-10641 GCA_038406235.1 Peronia verruculata | reverse complement strand
TCTTCCTCCTTTGCTGATGTTTTGGCGGAGATACGTTGACCAAGATAGATGTAGTGCTCAACTTGCTCAATGATGTTATCGTCGATTATAATTGCTTAATTCTCAATCTAACATGTGGTAAATCGTGGCCTCGCTCTATTCTTACAGAATTTCTATTCTGCCTTGGAAGAGCACAATGTTAGGCGTGAACCGATGAACTGGTAAAAATGGAGATTTGCTGTCTGGAAGAGCTGTGAGGCCACCTGTAACAAACACTCAGTTCTGTCACACCGATTTGAAACAAGACACTCTCTCTGTTAGCCACGGCCGTTGTGGTTATGCACAACAATGGATAAAAATCCATCAAATCTCATCTTCCATCATCAGCTAAAACAGAAGTTTCAAATGCCATATGCATTCATGTATCTGAGCTGAAGAGCCCATTTACCAGAGAACATATCTCCCCCCCCCCCCGCCCTTCCTCCTTCCCTCTCCGATCAGCAGGAGAAATCGTCTTATTTACTCCATAAATGATGTATATGTATAACATTTTGCCCTCAGACCACCGGTCTTAAATAATGACCAGGCCTGTGTAAGACCAACAGCCAGACTCTCATTGCAACTACATTTCGAATACAATCTTTAACGACCTTACTTCGCTGACTACATTATCAACCAGCAAGGAAGCGTCGTGAAAACATTGAAAGTAAACTATCCAATATCATTATGGATGTGTCTGCAAAAATATGTTGGCGTGAAAAGACAATATTAAGTTAAGAAGGAGAAAAAACGATTCATATGCAATAGAACTTCGGGATAACTACGATGTTACAGGGCTTTTCTTTTCACCTGGTGCATTTTATCCTACCTAGGAACATATACAACTAAAGATATTCGAATTAGAACTCACAGTAAAAAGTTCCAAGGAAGAATAGTCCAGGAAATGCTCAAATAGATCATGAAATATCTTCATATTTTCTGTCGAACTATAACTTGAGTGATGATGTCGGGTAGGTTCGAAAGAGTTCGAGAAGGGTTTAATAAGACATTGTGTGTGTGTGAAGTACGTCAAGTGTGAGCATAGATCTTGCGGTTGTGGTCTGGTAAGATCAAGGACTGGTAGGTTCGAGAGAGTTCGAGAGACAGAGAGAGAGAGAGAGCGTTGGAGTCAGGCTAGCATCTATATAAGGGCTCAACTGGGGTGGAAGAGAATGGAACTCGCCAGACCTCGCTTTACAGCTCGGTCGGCTGAGTCATTCCCTCTGATCCCCACGTGGGCCGGGATCCATATCATCGTCACTCGACACTGGGAGGCCTCCAGACAAGTGCAGGCGTGGATGATCTCCTCTCTTATGTCCGGTCTGTTGCACTCCTGGCAGCCTCTAATTGCCTGTAGACTGGACAGTGAGTCTGACAGGACCAGCACCCTGTGTGTGTGTGGGGGGGGGGGGCACAGAGTGGAGACTGACCTAGGCCACAGCGAGGTCAAAAGTGTCATCCGACATAGTGTTCCAAACCGGTGGGTCCGCCAGTGGAAGATGAAAAGAGCTGGGACAGCAGCGCTAGCCATGTTTAGAACACAAAGCACAAAGCCTGACAGGGACTTTAAAGTCCCAATGAACAGCTGCCTGCTGAGATTAAAAATGGGGAACGGCCCCCATTGGTTCACCAACCACCCGGGCGGCCCACTGCCTGCGACACATGCGGCGACACTAACGACGTCAGCCACTACATGCTCCGGTGCCAAAGGTTTGAGGACCAGCGCAGGGATCTGGTCCAATACGTGAGGAACACTGGCAAGCCTCTCACATTGGAAACAGTGTTCCGACACGACGCACCAAAGGCACTCGAGAGGCTTGTCAGGAGATACGTAGCAGTCACGTATTCCCAACTAACATCGTATCACATAGCAGCCACGTATTCCCAACTAACATCGTATCACGTAGCAGCCACGTATTCCCAACTAACATCGTATCACGTAGCAGCCACGTATCCCCAACTGACGTCGGACTGAACCTGTACAGAAAAACTCGGTCAGTTCGGTGGCAACAGTCTTTTGGCCCCGCGTCGGGGTGCAGGACAAGGCACGGACCGCGGGAGTGGGAAACCCGCGTGTTCTCAGTCTCAGCGGGACACATTGGCATAGTTAGAGGGAGTACTGTCTGCGGTCCGAGGTTTACCGGGTCAGCTCCTTCAACAGGAAAGGGTAGTCGGAGGAAACCTCAGGCAGTGCGGGCGTGGCCCAGTTGCGAAATCAAAATACAATGTACATGGAACGGACGGAGGGGAGTCTCAAGCGGCGGTCTCCCACATCCCACTCCACGTCCTTGGTGACTTTTTACAGGGTGGAATCCAGTCGCGATCGGGAAGCGGTGGGGGAGGGTACCCTAGATGCTCCTGCTTCTCCCTGGTGAAGCCGCTCCCGAGCTAGTGAGTGGCAGCCGGAAACTATTCCGCTATGCAGGGGGGGGGGGGGCGGAAAGCGACGCTTAGTCGAGGGTAACGCATCCTGAGAAAGAAGGCACTTGGCAGACGGATGACGGATGGCACAGAATGGCCAAAGGACAAATGTTACCGCAAAGAGCAAGTCTGACATGCAATACACATAACAAATGCAATAGCTGGGTATCCCAATATGGCACCGCCCCTTGGGGCTGCCGAAAGGGACCGAATCCTAAATCCAGATCCAGATCCGAAAGAGAATGGATGCAGTGAGTGGTATGGAGCTATCTACTTTCTTGTATGAAGGAATTTTTTTCTCTGGATCTAGAAGACGTAGGTTCCATGCTATCATTACATTATATGTAAAGTGCAGATCTAGATCTAGATCTAATTACATGTAGATCCACGCCTAATTTTATTTCCTATTTGATGATCCAATAGAATCGAGGCAGAAACTCTCCCTTTGTCATCTTTGTGGGCACAGGTTTGTCAACATCTTTGGAACAACACAGACATCTACATCATCTTTCATTTAGTTTCTGAATCACACAGCCGGTCACACAACAGTGGTCATCATTGTTTGTCCGGATCACAGGTTACCGGAGTGACCCCACGGACAGTTTGCATTGTCAGCCGAAATCTGTGCCAGTGACGGCCCTTGACATCCCTTTCGGGAATTTGAAATCGTCTATGTCTTGGTAAAAAAAAAAAATTAAAAAGCACATGATGCATTTTTCTGAAGTTTCTGTTCCCCATATTTCAAATAAGAAAATAAATAAATAAATAAATTTAAAAAATAAATGTGCTTTCTTCATTCTTTACAATGGTTGACTTATACCTTTTGTACTTAGCACAAAGAAAGAATTTCGTTGACGGTCAAAATGACTCATTGTCTATATCTGGTAACAGCTGCTGGTGTTCGTAAAATTTTATCCATTCTAATTCAGAAGGGCAGCATGAACTGCTGAGAGAGATAACATGAAGGCATATTTATCTTTTAATTAGAGTAATACACGTAGTTCTCAGTGACAATAAATATCTATAGTTTGGGGTTCTTTGTTAGTTCTCCAGTTTGACGTTTATACATCTCAAAGCGTAACATTTCTCAGTACAGGTTGAATTGTTGGTTGTGGAGGTCCTGATGAAAATGTTCAACTTTAGATGTACGGATCTTTTCCTACCGGCAATGCTCGCCTTCCTGACTGGTTCGAAATCATCCGCTGGTATGAAAAGTTCTGTTGGTTTTCATTTTCTCTACAAAAAAAATCTTTGCCATCAGTTTCTGATATTCATCGTTTATTTACAAATCTCACATACTGATTAGCTGGAGGAAATCTTCAAGGATTTCTTTCACTTACCAAAAACAGACTACAGGTCTACTCAGTTTCTAGTTCAAAATCTCACCATGGACTTAAACATTGTTTTGTTTTTGAACATCATCTATTTCTTGTTTCATTCAGAGCCAAATTTAAAGAAAAGTCAAGCTAAATGTCAAAATTCTGAGAGTTAGCGCTATTTGTTTGTTTGTTTGTTTTTTGTTGTTGTTGTTGTTGTTGTTGTTGTTTTTGTTTGTTTGTTTGTTTGTTTGTTTGTTTTTTATTCACTTATGTATTTAAATTCGTTAAGTGTCCCCTGAAAGGTATGAACATAAGACTGTTTCTTTTCCAAGAACTTCCCTCTCTAATACATTTTTTCTGGCAAATTTAGAAATACAATTTCTGTTGACTTATGTAGATTAAATAGGTAGGAACTAGATCTATATATTATACTAGAAGACGACTTACGGCCTCCGTGGGAGATTTTTTTTTTTTTTAATATAGCCCCACGACACAAAGTGTATGGTAAAGGGGGCGCCCTCTATGTTGATAATTTGGTTGTTTAAACTGAAGGTTACTCAAAGAAAACATGTTTTGAAAGCATCAAACTATCGAAGCTACAATAAATTCGGATGAAGCAGTTTTGTGAGTTTATTATTAATTAATTAATTACGGGATTAGTAGAAGAACGTCAAAGATAATAAGTTCTTTTCCCCATATACATCTACATATAAGTAGGTTCTCTGCTCCCACCTGCAGGCGGTGTTAGCCTGCCATCGATGGAGTGTTTCCCATGGAGTGCCATCCTCGACATTGCAGGGGTGACATCTCTTCTTTCTCTCCTGTCTTCTGTCCCGCTTTCTTTCCTCTCTTCTTCTTGACGTATAAACCTATCTTACCGTGTTTGACACAATAAAGCCTTAATCGTGTTGATGTGTCGTTAAACCCCAACACAAACAAACAAAACAAACACGGCCCCCGTGGGAAATCTTTTAAATATAGCTATCCCACTTTAAACGTAGGGTAAGAATGCACACCTGGCTCTTGATATTTTTGTTGCTTAAAGTAAATGTTACTCAAAGAAAAAATGTTTTGAACGAGTCATACTATCGAACGTACAATTCAGATCAAGCAGCCTCGCCAGTTTTTTATTCGATTATTACCGCATTTGTAGAATAACGTCAAAGATAACACACTTTTTTCTGGTTTATGTACATAGAAACTCAGATCCATAAGCAACAATGTTGTGTGCCAAATTTCAGATGGATCCATTCAGCAGTTTTTGAGTCCATGAGCCTGTTGAGGGTTTTCTTGCAATTTTATATTATAGACTAGAAGAGAACCGACAGTATCCGTGGGGGGACTTTTTTTTATAGCCCTGCAACTTAGAGTGTATGGCAAAGCGTGCGCACCACGATGTTGATATTTTGGTTGGTCAAAAGAAGAAAAACGTGTTGTTAAGACATTTGAATCCTGTTTTTGTCTTACACTAGGTCATTGTCTATTGTTTTCGAGTTCAAGATAAGTGCACATTAACGAAAATGTGGCGAATGTTCGCTGAGATTATGTAGGTTACAAATTAATTAATTAATAACACTACGATGACCGTAGATCCACTTTCATCTGGTATCAAGTTTCCCCTTTCATTTACAGTACCAGCTCTTGTAACAGTGTATCATGAGCCCGGAAGTATCACTGTAAGCTTTCAACACAGAGTTCAAAGTAACTACAGCAGCTAACATGGCATTTTGCTCCCGACCATGGACTAATTAACCTGAGCTGTGACGTTCAAACTCTTCTTGCTATTTATGCCTGACCTAAGTGTGTGTTATGTCCTGTCCTGACCAGTGGGATAGAGAGATGAAAGCAGTCGAGGAGAGGAAGAATTGCTTTCAGTCTTCAGTCTGGATGTACAGAGTGAGGCGGTCAGGAGTGATGGGCAATGTTGTTGTGACTGCGTGTTCTGCTGGCTTCAGACTCACGTCGGTATCGCAAGAAATAAGGCTGCACATTCCTATTTCTTGTCCATATACATGTAGGTTCTGCCATTTATTGCTTTTTTGTGTGTTTCTGTAATTTAAACATGACGACGACACTAAGTGAAAGATTTTCTTTACATTAGCAGAGACTAAAATATTGAGAGCATTGTCACCATCACTTGGATTCACACGATAATTATGTAGAAATCGTGAAACTTTAAGTACAGTTAAACTTGTTGCCCTAAATACAAATCTCTGGTGATGAGAACAGCTGTGTGGAGCTCATGCGAATGACACAATAAGGACGTGAAAGTTTGGATGACTATAATATGATATGGCAGGGGTAAACACTGACCACAGGGATAGTCAATTGAAGTTGTTCATTGTAAAATAATATTTGGAAATGTGTTTTTGTGTACATGTATATGTATTTTTTCAACACTCACACAAATGCTAAGGCCTTGAACCTCGCAAGTTCACATCTGGCATCCCAAGACAACTAGGTACATCCTAAATGTTTTATTGTGCGCAGCTCAATGTCACTTGTTCCCAGGATATTCCAAGAAAGATAAGAACAGAAAGTCTTGACAATGCGAAATATCTCTATCACTTAATATTTTCCATCAAATTATCTGTGTTAACTCTATGAAGAGGAGTAGATAACAATTATTATAGCAGGTCAGGACAACTACAAAGCCTCACACGACTTCTTGTCTCCTCCCTTTCATTTTCATAAGTAACTGTCGTCATATTCTCAGCTCACGTTCAAGCTTGTTATGAATTTTCATTCTTTTAATTTCTTTATTGATCTCATACAGTCGCGTTTTTCTTTCTTTCTTGTTTTTTTTTTTTTTTTACTCATTTTGACAAATCTGAGTATTATTGATTTTTTATGTTTTTTATTTGTAATTATTCAAGAAGTTCCTCATTCTCGAATTATCACTTCCTTTTCTGTAATTTTGTCACTATTTGTCATCAGTCATGTCTTGTTATTATTTTCGCAGGACACCCAGATATTGATGATGAAGATGTACTGCAATAAAGACATAAATCACAACGATGGAACATGCTGTAATACTTTAGAACGAGCTATCCATCCATCCACCCAACCACCCATCCATCCACCAATCCATCCATCCATCCATCCACCAATCCATCCATCCATCGATTCACCCATCCATCCATCCATCCACACACCCATCCAACCATCCATCCATCCATCCACCCATTCATACATCCATACATCCATACATCCACCCATCATCCACCCATCCACCCACCCATCCATCCATCCACCATCCATCCATCCATTGATCCACCCACCCATCCATCCATCCACCATCCATCCATCCATCCACCCACCCATCCATCCATCCACCCATCCATTGATCCATCCATCGATCCATCCATCCATCATCCACCCATCCACCCATCCATCCACCCACCCATCCATCCGTCCACCCATCCATCCATCCATCCACCCATCCATCCATCGACCCATCCATACATCCATACATCCACCCATCATCCACCCATCCACCCACCCATCCACCCATCCATCCATCAACCCATCCATCCATCGACCCATCCATACATCCATACATCCACCCATCATCCACTCATCCACCCACCCATCCATCCACCACCCATCCATCCATCGACCCATCCATACATCCATACAGCCACCCATCATCCACCCATCCATCCACCCATCAACTCATCCACCCACCCACCCATCCATCCATCCATTCACACACCCTTCGACCCATCCATCCATCCACACACCTTTCCATCCACCCCCATGCATCCACCCATCCATCCATCCACACACCCTTCCACCCCATCCATCCATCCATCCATCCACCCATCCATCCATCCACCCATCCATCCATCCATCCATTCATCCATCCATCCATCTGCCTACTTGTCCGTTTGTCTATCTGTCTGTCTGTCGTCTGTCTTGCCTGTCTGTCTGTCTGTCTCCTGTCTGTCTGTATGTCTGTCTGTCTGCCTGTCTGTCTGTATGTCTGCCTTTTTTTTTTGCCTGCAGATGTGTGTGTTTGTCTATTTGTCTGTGTGCTTGTACATCAACATGTTTGTTTGTTTGTTGTTTTTTTTTCTTTTCTGCATCGCCTTCCTGCTGTACCGCCCCCCCCCCTTCTTTTTGACGACTTACTCTAGTTATATAATTGACTCGTTTTTCTTTCTTGTTTTTTTTTTTTCGATCTTACCATCCGACGAAGAGTAGATGCAGAGGCCGCTGTGCCAACAAAATTTCCAAAGTTCAAATCTATCTCTCTCTCTCTCTCTCTCTCTCTTCACTCACTCACTCACTCACACACACACACACACACACACACACACGCACACACGCGCGCGCTCTTATTACATGTAAAACTAATCGCACATAATGTTTACAATCATTATCGTAAGGCTTGTCACTGAGTGAAATACATGCAGTGATCAATGGCTGGTCATCAACTTGGTACATGTACTTGACAGACAGGCTACACTACTGGGAGCATCTCTCGTGGTCAACAAAGCCGTCTCAGCCTTTGTATAATAATTGTATACGTCAGTTCGCAGTTGGGGAGGGGGGAGGGGGAGGGGTTGGGATAGCCTCCCTTCCCGACATGTTACATAACTAACTGGATACAATAACTTTCTTACGCAGGCACAGAGAGAAAGAGGCGCATCACTAGGCCTGTAAGAGAACACAAAACATCAAACCAGCCCAATATGTCAGCTGTCATGTTTGAGATTTGTTGACTTACCGTCAATAATGAGACAAACCAAGATGAAAACATTCAATTTGCAAACATATCACAAAATATAACAAGACTTTTTTTTAAATAGAATTTCGCTCTTGTAAAAATTCCAGTCATATAAAAAGTTCTAGTTTTATTATGCTCTTCAACTATATCTTAGACATGGATTTCAAGACTTCTAGAACTGACAGTTTTCTGCAGTTTTGAGTGAGGGGGGACAACTTGTAGGGGACATTTCATTTGGATAAAGTGCTTGTGCGGAACCTAGTGTGCAGAGATGCTAAGAATTAGCGTGGAGAAACAAAGTTTGGAAACCTGTCTGTTTGAGGAATCTGATTTGCTAAAGGTAGGCAGTATCACACAGGGGACAGCGGCACAACTGGTCAGCGCATCAAGACAGCTCTGAATACAAACATATGATGTTTACTTCAGTATTTAGACATTTTGTACTCTCAAAATTCACACCACAGTGTATGTACTACTCTAGCACAGAAAGTTGAGAAGGCTACCTATATGTCCCCAAGAAACCAGAAGTTATTCTCAGTGGAACCTTTATTGTTACAGGGGGTAGGGAGCAAACTTTGAGAAAAGATGTGAACAAAAAGACCGGAAAAGACAATCAAAAACACAAACTGTGTTTCTCGCCCTGGAGTTTTATGTGTGTGAAAATCAACAAAACAACACAGACAAATGTCTCGCAGCCAGTAAAAAGGAGACGTATGTCGATTTATCACCTTGTGGGGTTTATGGTTTCACGTGAGAGCTTATTTCATACCCTTTGAGATGGTGGGGAAAGTTTTGAGCAAGCTGTATTCTAGCCAGACATATTGCAGTCCAAAGCGACAAACAGGAACCCCCCAGCGTTGACCGAAATTCCGAGAAAATCGAGTACATGTATAAATGAGCGGTCGGACGCATAAGTCTACATGCCTATCCCACAGAGAGAGAGAGAGAGAGAGAGACGATTTTAATGACAAAATATTTATAAATCAAGGGTAAGATCGATACTATGATGTTCAAAATAGAATTCACTTTCGATTTTTGCAATTAAAAAAGATCGATCTCTGACACCCCCCCTCCCCCTCATCACATTCAAAGTCCGATTGCTCAGTTCTAGCCCAGCGATTTACGTCTCATTTCGACTGGCTCTGACACAAATCTATGCAAACTTGTGTCCAGTGCTGAGAGGACCAGATCCCACAGGCAGTGACGTCATCATAATCATCAAGCCCGGTACACAACCTGCAACAAGATCTGGCAGACAGGGCAATGGGCCACACCTTGGACATACATAACATTTCATAATAATATAAAGTGTTGTAAGATTTCGTAATCTCTGGCGATCATGTCCCAAACCTTGGCAGGCAAATATGAAGTTGTTTCAACAAAAGACGATGTTGCAAGGTGGTAAGGCTTTGTTTGTCTATTATAAAATATAAACAAATAATAGAATGAATACATTGTGTCTGCTTCGCGGGCTTTCACCTATCGCAGAATCTTCTGGAAGGTAATTCCTGCGATAGTACATGTATCACTGTCCATCTATGAAATAAGAAGCTGTCGCTGGGCTGATGGCTGAATGGAAAGTTACACAAGTGACACTATATTATGTATACTTAAAGAGGGCTGGGGTAGCGTGGCCCCTGGACACTATTTGTCTAATCTGTCTGTCTGTCTGTCTGTCTATCTATCTGTCTATCTGTAAACTGTTCATTTGTTTGTATTGGGGTTTAACGGCACATCAATATAATCACTGTAAAATTCTGCTAGAACGAGCCTTAGGAATTACAACATGCATAAAAGTCCTCCTGTACTCTACAATACGTAAAACTCATAAGATGCTGTCTAAGTCACTTTGGGCCATTAGAAAACCAAAATAATAAATACAAAAAAAAAAAAAAACGAAACAATAACTCATTTAAAAATTTAGAAGGTTTTTTTTTTTTTGTCATTTCAATCTGAAATTAATTGGATGGACTACAAGATTTCGAGTGAGGTCTGGTTGTTTATTCAGTATGGAGTAAACAGTCTGCCCTTACTTCTGTTTCTTATGTCTTTCTGTCTGTCCGTCCGTCCGTCCTTCCGTCTATCTATCTATCTATCTATCTATCTATCTATCTATCTATCTATCTATCTATCTATCTATCTATCTATCTA